>JAZHYW010048993.1:0-99554 GCA_037355805.1 Ixodes ricinus | reverse complement strand
TGCGCAGACGGCCAGCAGTTCGCGCCCGAACGTGCTGTAACGACGTTCAGTGGGCGTCAGTTTTCTGGAGAAGAAAGCAGTTGGTCGCCACATTCCGTTGTTCAGCTGCAGCAGTGCGGCACCCACAGCTGTGTCCGAGGCGTCGACCATGACGCACTGCGGGATGCCCGGCTGGGGGTATGCGAGGAGTGTGGCATCAGCGAGACTGTCCTTGATCCGTTGAAAAGCTGTTGCCGCGTCGTCGGTGTGAAGGGGATGCAGGATGGCCGCGCACTGGGGAACGAAGCACCGATAAAAGTTCACCAGCCCAAGAAACTCGCGGAGCTGACGCCTCGTGTTTGGCTGGGGAAACTCTCTGACGGCTTGTACCTTCTCCGGCGGTGGTTGAATCCCTGAGCTCGAGATGAGATGGCCGAGAAACGACAGCTCGCACACACCGAGCTCGCACTTCGCCGTGTTCACTATAATCCCATGCTCCGTCAGGCACTGGAAAACGGTCCGCAGGTGCTCCTCATGCTGCTCCGGCGAGTGACTTGCGATGAGCAGGTCGTCGAGGTAGGCGTGGCAGAACTCGAGGCCGTGCAGGACGCCGTTGATGAAGCGCTGGAACGTCTGACCTGAGTTGCGGAGGCCGAACGGCATACGAAGGAACTCGGAAGAGGCCGAAACGGTGTCGATATGGCCGTCTTGGGAACATCCTCCGGGGCTACTGGGATTTGGTGATATGCCCGAACCAGATCCACTTTCGATAAGATTGTAGCGCCTTGCAGGTTTGTGGTAATGTCGTGGATGTGCGGCACGGGGTAGCGGTCGGGGACCGTTGCTCGGTTAAGTGCTCGGTAATCTCCGCACGGGCACCAGTCCCCCGGCGTGGACCTCGGCACCATGTGGAGTGGAGACACCCAGGGACTAGATGACGGGCGAATAATACCGAGCTCGAGCATGTGGTTGAACTCCTGACGAGCCACTCGCAGCTTCTCCGGCGATAAACGGCGGGGCCGTGCGTGGACGGGTGGGCCTGTGGTGACGATGTGGTGGCAGACGTCGTGTTTTCCCACTGAGTCCGCTTGCGGCTGGCACGTCAGTTCCGGAAACTCGTGCAAAATGGCTGCGAAGCGTGCAGAGCCCGACGGTCCGAGCAGCGTAGGGCTGAGGGGAGGGTGTCTGGAAGGCTTGCCTTGCACGGCCACTTGTGAGACTGGATCCTCGAGTCGTCTGTTCCGCATGTCCACCAAAAGGCCGAAGTGACGGAGAAAGTCTGCTCCCAGGATTGCAAACTTTACTTCCGCCACGATGAAGACCCAGCGGAACGTCCTGTTGAGGCCTATGTCGACGGATAATGAGCGATTCCCATACGTGGCGATTGTTGTGTTGTTCACAGCTTGCAGGGGCGATGAGCCTGGATGCTTCCGATCGACAGCAGATGCCGGGATCACGCTTACTTCTGCACCCGTGTCGACGAGAAAACGGACGCCCTTGCCGCAGTCGGTGAGAAAGAAGACCGAGGGGCGACTTCCCGACAGGGCGGAGGCACTGGTCACCCTCAGTGCCGTCCCCGGCCGTTTCCCGACGAGTGCTCGCAGGGCGGGACACAGTTGCGTGCGGCGTTGCCATACTTCTGGTGGTACCAGCAGAACCTCTGTTGCGGACGCGGCGTGTTACCCTGGGATGACGGGCGGGAATCAGACGCTTGCAGGGCCGCTACCGTGTCGGTGAGGTGCGAGATTTCCGCTCGGATCTCTTGCAGTTGATCAGGAGTAGCCGGTTCTTGCACGGCTGAGACGGCGGAAGGGGGAACCGCCATTAGTCTATCGGCGAGCTCGGCCAGCTTGCAGAGGTTTGTTTTTCCGACGGAGGTGAGCACCATGCGCACGCTTGTGGGGAGCCGCTGGAAGAAGAGTTCTCGCAGCAGGATGCTGTCGAGACCCGCCGTCGTCGTGCCGAGCAGTTGCTGCATGTGACGCAGCAGCTGGCTCGGCGCCCGGTCCCCAAGCTCCGCTTCATGGAGAAGTCGCTGCAGACGCTGGGGCTCTGAAGGGGTAACCCGTCGAATAAGGGTCTCCTTCGGCGTTTTGTAAGCCTCCTCGGCGGGCGGAGCGAGCAGCAAATCCCGAATCTCGCAAGCTGTTGCGGGCGGCAGGCTGCTCACCACGTGGTGGTACCTTGTGAGATCTGACGTGATGCGTCGTGCGGCGAACTGCGATTCTACTTGTACAAACCACAGTTCGGGATCGGCGGTCCAGAATGGCGGCAACTTGATGCTGACGGTGGAGACAGAAAGGGCGTTTTGACCCTGTTCTGATGTCATGGCGTTGTTGATCACGTCCGGGTCACCAATGTTGGGTTGCACGCGAGGTCGAGAGAAGGGAGACCAGACGGGCGTGCGTACCAAACTCAAATAACTTTATTTTTAGCAGTTCTCCGCTCTCTCGAGTTCACCCCCTTTCCCCGTCGTCCTTTCTCTTCCCGAGCTGCAGGGGAAGGGAAACTCTCCGATGCGGGAGAGAAGGGAAATCCGGTTCGCCCCGCTCGGGCCGCTTTCGGACGTGGCTTGGGGCCACTACAAGGCCATGATCGGGCAGGAAGTGCCCATCTAAAGACATTTAATATTGATTGGCATTGAACTAAGCTTTGGGCTTCATCACGTAGCAGGCATGGGTGATGTGTAATTCAAGAAAATTTAATGTTCGACAAGTTTAATACTTTGTGGTGCTTTCCTGTCTGTTTTGGTTCCTCCATCCTGTGTTTATTTTGTGCTTTTTCTACCACGAAGCACGACACTATTCCAGCCGTAGGCACCATATGTCATTCCCTTCTGCAATCATAAGATTATAGGATCCTAACTGCCGGCAGCTAAGTGTCGATTACGTCCGGCTTGTGCATACAGTGCAACATCTTTTGCTATTTAACCGATCATCACTTTACAGCCTGGGTATCTGCTCTTGTAAACGACAGTAGTGCTACATGTTAAACGGCTCTAAAGCGTTGGAGCAAACTCTCATCTCATTATTTTTTAGCTGAATAAACTGTGTTTGTTTGGCTATGCTTGTTATCCTATCTGTATATTTTAAATTTAATTTTCTCATGTGGACACCTTACATTAAAAAAAATACATTTCTATAGAACGGAGGTGTCCATATTAAGGAGACATGACTGTATCATCTTTGGAACTAGTTCGCCATAGCCAGTGTTATAATATGTATTGCTTTTTTATGCAGTGCCTGACTTTCCTTGCCCCTCGTGAGGACGACTGAGAAAGCGACTTTGCGCCACGACGACGGATGGCAGGTATTCCAAGTGTCGTCACCTATAGTGGCCATGTGCTATGTGTTCGCAGCATTGTAGGCCGATTGTGGAGCACTTTCAAAATGAACTTTCACTGTGTGCACTGTATGAGCATGTACAGTATGGGGCACGTACAGTCAGAAGGATTATGAGAGGGAACATGCGGGCACGTGTCACTTGGTACAGGCAGAGCAGCCTAGCAAGTGTCGCGCATGCGCACTGAGGGGCCCTGGCTCTTCGAAGAGCCGAAGCAGAAGTTTCAGCGGCGGTGTCACCGCCCTGGCGGCTTGTCGCCGAAGCAGAAACGGGGTTAGCTAGCTTTGCTGGCGGCTGGCTTTGTGTAGTGTGTGTAGACCGGAAACGTAGGCTTATAAACTTCGGCAAAAAGAATACTACGCGGCTCTGGTGTTTTGGTACGAGCTACAGACGTGACACAATCTGCTACGACTAGCTACGACCACCCACCGCAGCGGTGAAGGCATCGAAGAAGCACAACCTGTGTACTACGCCGTTGCCGTAACCCGACAGTGCTCATTTGGCATGGAGGGCTTTCCGCCCAGAGACTTCGCTCGTCACCGAGTGTTATTTCCCGTGTTTCTCTTTGTGTGTTCAGTGGCTGGACGGGCCTCATACAGCAGTTCTTCAGGCTCAAAGGTGACTAAAAGTTGAGGGCGGATGGACTTGCAGCAATCCTCTCGGTTGGTGCGTGTGACAGAACCATTGTACGGCATCATCGGGAGGACACTGTTGTAAGTTAGCAAGTTGTCCAATTTTATGTTCATTATAAAGTAAAATTTGAAAAATCTTGTTTAAAAGGACGCTGTACCAAAATTTGGATTTCATAAAATAAGGCCGCGGAAGCTTTCAATGGAGCTCTACAAACTCTGAAACATCACTCGTACATCAATATTTCAAACGGATGGCCGTATTCTTGGAAAAGAAGGGCGCAATCAAACAAGAAATGTGACGTCATACTTCTCCTGGAACACTTTAGAATGAGGGAAAGCGGCCTCGCTTCTCTCATTCCTGCTTCGGTTCACCTGCTTGAGGGGATGAAGCCAAGAGGAGAGGGAATGAGAATCGCGACGTCACATGTCTCGTCGGCCTTGTTCAATCGCACACTTTTCCAAAAATACGGCCATCCGTTAGAAATAATGCTCTATGAGTAATGTTTTGGGGGTTTTGCAGCATCCCGCCTATCGCTCCAGTCTTGTTTTGCGAGCTTCAAATTTCGGTTAAGCATACCTTTTAGTATGAATAATTGTGTCAACAGGATGTTTAAACATGTCGGTTCTACACAGCTACTCTCAAACATTTTTGAGTGGTCTCGCCTGCCAGATGCAAATGGGGGGGGGGGAGGCAACATGTACAGTCGCCCAATTTTTTAATAATATCACGCGAGCGTCGAGCGCCAGGACGGGCAGTGCCGTGCTGCGGAGAAATGCGGCGTCACGGGAGAGATTAAGCGCGTGCGCACAAAGCCCTTTCCGGGGAGCGTCGTCTGCTAGGCTATTCCGCTGATCGCACACAAATTTCACATATTTTCATATAAGAATGGTGTACATCTTCACAGTGCTGTATGTATGCAACAAAAACTTCAGATGTGTTCAATAAAAGTAGCATTTGCTAATAATGTGTTCTCTGTGTATCTGATGCACTAGGTTGTATTTGTTTTGAACGCTTGCTACATTTAGGCTATACAAAATAGTCCAAATTTTATAAGCATTCAAAACCAGTGCAACTTAAATCCGACAAGCATATCGAAAAAGAAGTGCCCGGTCTGAATAAAAGATTCCAGAAAATACACACTAAAATAAATTGCTACTTGGGGTAGTAAAAATGGTGTTTTACAGTCGACTCTCATTATTTCAAACTCCAGAAAGCCACACACTTTAGTTTGAAATATCAGAAGATTGAATTATCAAAATTCATCTAAATATTGTCATGAATAAAAACATATACTTATTAATAAAACTTAAAATCAGTGTGTAATGCGGCGAACTTGTGCCGAGTGCCGAGAAACAAAGTAACAAAGACCTTTGACGGTGACGGAAGGACAACTGCCTCACCCAGCCATGCGAAGCTCCTTTTGTAAGTGCGTGGGTATCTAAAAGCTTCCAAACTCGAACAAAAAAATTCTCGAGTCATCTTAAACATTCCAGTCACGCAAACAAAAGAAAGATAAAAAGGACAAGCGCTGGCGAGGATCAAACCCCAGCCAGCAGCGTGAGAGTCGTTCACGCTGCTGACTCAGCTATTTGCATGCGGCATTACTCCCTCTTGTGAAAGACGACTTATCGTCTCTATGCAACACAAAATGAAATTAACAGCTTAAACTAGACAAGGTCAAACTACAGAGTCACGTAAATCACAGATTTTCGCAGTCCTATCAAGCATACCTAGTTCAGTTGAGTCGGACGACGTGAATCACCTTCGGGTCGCAGGGGGCGACGTGACAATGTTGATGTGCCATTGGCCAACGACTTGCAGCTTAGGTCTCATGTAGCAAATAACCTTGAGGCCGAAGCACCACTTTAACAGTTCCTTGCTGCAACGATGAATTGATGTTCAGATTCACACTTGGTAGCCAGGCTGAAACTGGGCGT
Organism: Ixodes ricinus; assembly: GCA_037355805.1. Lineage (NCBI taxonomy): Eukaryota > Metazoa > Arthropoda > Arachnida > Ixodida > Ixodidae > Ixodes > Ixodes ricinus. Next base: position 93,663 of record JAZHYW010048993.1, on the reverse strand, counting down.
CGTGGCGACAAAGATTGTACCAGCCATCGTCAGGAAGATGTGGCTTGCATTAAAATGCGATTGAGCTGCCAGACTTCCTCCGTTCGTTGAGTGATGAACCAAGCGTCGTCGTCCTGTTCGTCTTCGTGGTCGATACTACACTTGTCGTAGGTATCGTCGTCGGGTTCATCAAGGTCGCCGTCAAGGTTGTTATGGTTGTCGTTGAAGTCATCGTCCGGGTCGTCCTTGGGTCGCTGTCAAAGCCGTAGTCGGGATCGTCTTCCATGTCATTGTTCGAGTCGTCACCTGGGTCATCATCAGTTTCGTCATCAGTCTCGTCATCAAGGTTGAAGACACTGTTTGGCGTCGAGGCCGTAGTCAGGTTGGTTGTTAACATTGTAGCCGGGGTTGGTCTTTGGAGTTGTTGTCCGTTTCATCATCGGCGTAGAAGTCGTCATCATGTTTTCGTCGAGGTGTGGTAGCCAGGGGCTTTGTCAAGTTCATTGTCCGGGTCATTTCCGAGGCCATAGTTGAGGTCGTCGTTGATGTCACAGTTGGAGTCGTCCTCAGATGATTTCAAGGACGTCGCCTTCATGATCGTCGTCTTCAGAGTTATTGTGTTCACAGGTGGTACGCTTCGTGGGCATAGATTGTGTTACCCTGCACATCCACCAATATGTCATGAACAAAAACAAACTTGATTAATAAATCTTAAAATCAATGTTTAATGCAGCGAACTTGTGCCGTGAAACATAAAGTAACAAAGACCGCACATATTTTGACGGCGATGGAAGGACGACTGACTCGAGCAGCCATGCGAAGCTCCTTTTGTGAGAGTGTGGGTATCTAGAAGGTTCCGAGCTCGAACAAACAAGATTCTCGAGTCATCTGAGACATTCTAAGCATGCGAACAAAAGAAAGATAAACCCCAGCACGCTGCTGACTCGGCTATTCGCGGGTGGCAATATGACTTGAGACAAAGTAGCAATTTACTACAGGGATAGATACTCATACCAGGCATATTTCTTACACTTTCCTCTACACAGGCCTATTTATTAGCAGGCGTACTCACAAAATATTGGTAAAGTTTGAAGCGAATAGTGGTTTTGGCCGAATATTTTCTGATCAAATATCGAATAGTTTCTCCAAGCCTTTTATTACCATTGTACCATGCTTAAATGAAAATTCAGCTGACTCGTGAAAGTTGTCCCAACCTCCCACTTGTGCACTTCTAAGCTCAGTTAGTTTTATAACTATATGAACTGTGACCTCAGAAAGTCTAATGCCTTCATTGTGGTGGCATGTAAATGACAGATTGTGTTTTGTATATTGTACAATTAATTATCGTAGGCTATTTTTTCTGGTTTTTCCTTGAATGTTGTGGGGCAGTGCTCTTTTTTTGTCTACTCTTAAATATTGTATGCCAGAATTTCTTGTTATAGTGTCCTGAACGATGTATGCAAGTGACGTTTTGCAATTGTGTCTGCTTATTTTCTTTAGTTTCATATATCTCATTGCCGACTGTTCAATCTCTTTTTTGTTTAGTGTTCTCAGTGTATTTCCTTTTTTCCATGCACGCTGCTTGTAGCTGCTGAAGTTATGGGGGCTTAGGACTAGTCAAGTTGTATCAACAGCTTTTTTTCCAAAGCCCCCACCAACACTGTACCTTTTGTTGGAAAATAAACCTATTATTAAACCTATTATATTATTATTATTATTGTCATTTTGTAGCGCTTCATTTAATTGCTGTGAGCAGTAATGATCCTAGTAATCAATTGCTTTTTTTAAGCCTGAGGTAATGATCCTAGTAATCAGTTACTTTTTTTAAGCCTGAGGTAAACTAAAAACAAAATTTGCTCTACAAGATTCACCAACCTGCCTGGCAATCTCAACTACGCAGAGGACGTTCTTCGTTTCTCGAGCTCGGGACCGGTACGATCTGGCTGTACACGGCATTAGTAATAAGTCCAAGGTTTGGGAAGATACAGCAGACAACAGTGGCATCATCCATTCACTCCTTCTTAAGGAACATTACCAGGTGGCTTGTTTACTGTGCTCAGTGTACGGGAAACAAGATTCTGGACAAAAGTATGCCAAAGGGTGTTTCAACAGTCATAAGAATTTTAAACACAGTTTCGTCACGTGCTCACTTATCCCTTGAAAAAGTGGTTTGTGGTTTGGATGAAAAACGTCGACGAGGGAAGAACTTTTTTTTTTAAATCTGGAACATGGAGCAAGAAGCCAGTCGTCAATAACACTGCCACTAGATCCTGTCCAAAGTCAATGCCTCTGTCTGTGAGCACCGTGGTCTTCATCACCCTTACTATTCACTGTGGAACTGAGCCATCTAGGCTTAATTCAGCTCAGTGCTCTAAAGCTTTATATTGTGAGCCTGCAGGTTATCAACACTACTACTGTTTGCAGTTCCGAGTAGCATCCGTAACCAGTATGAGATTATATTGCAGCATACATGAATGAACGCTACTCCATACTTCTGGAAGGTTCACGTTTACTCTTACCTCAAAGGATTAAAATCATTTGGAGTAAGAGTAAATGTGTATCTTCCAGAAGTATTGAGTAGTGTTCGTCCATGCATGCGGCAATGTCTCTTTGATCTTGGGTCAGTTTCTTGTTTTGGCATGTCTATATGGCTTCTTTTAGCCATAACTCTTTGATATCAAAGCTGTACTTGAAGCACACTTCATTAGAAACAAGCAACTGGTGGTATTTTATGATTTAAAATGATAAAACATGACACAACGATGGGAAGTTTGGCGGTTTCTGCGATGCAACCTAAACCATAGGTGGTACGGTGTCCTACATGGTACCCAAATTCACAAGATATTCTAAATTATCCTAACAGCTCATGCCCAACCGGCTGATGAGACCAACAATAAAACGCCTAGCCTCATAGAAGTTTGTGGTAATAATTCCAGTGACCACTCCTTTGGTGTCTGTTAGTGTTGACATGGTTGCATCAGAACGTCCAACTTTTGTGAGTTAGGAATTCAAGACAAATTTGCGGAAGAATGGCATCCTATATGGGTGCTTGTTCCTCCAGTACTATGTATTCCGCTTTCAATGGGGCAGCCGAGCATGTGGAACAGATAATACAGCAGAAGTTGAAGATGGCTAGACAATTCACAAATAGCCAGAATGTTGCTGTCGTACAAAGCAATGCCAAATTAAATGATTAGCTGTAGTCCTGCTGAACTTTCATTGGTGTGGAAGCTCAAAACTGCACTGGGCTTGCTGCAGCCAGATTTTTAACCACAGCAAGTCTAAAGCAGCTTCATCACAACATGCAGAGCAACAGAAGGTTTGCCAGAAATGTTCGACTTAATCCCAGTTAGGCGCCGGCTGCCGTATTTTTTGACCAGGAGTTTACGTTGTTAGTGTGACTGCTGTATGGCCGCTTGTAGATGAGGCATTAGGGCCGCATCTGCATAGTCCGAGGCGTCCCAGCTGACCCTGTCACCTAGGATTCCCTTTTAAGACTTATCAGAGCATGCCTATACTTTGCTTACCCATAATTCGGCAGTGTGGTGGAAGCCCCATGCTCCTTACATCAGTCGTATGTCTCTCTTTCACCACTTAATCGCGCTTCTGTCTATACACCTACGCAAAGAGCATGTTTTCACATGACGGAATAGGCTTGTGACTGTTCCAACAAATGCGTAACTTCCACTGCACTGTCAGCTTAGGGAGTGAACTGAGTACTGGCAATTTTCACTACATGTTTTTTAACCTACTTTCACGGCTTTGTATTTAGACCGCCAAGTGCTGTGAATATTTGATTTGCTCGAGAAGGCTAGTGAGCGAACCTGCCGCCACAGCTTCCTGTTCCAGCCACTAGGTGCCATTGATTTTTCACTGGAGTCGCCTGTTCTGTTGACGTTCCTGCAATAGATAGCTATGAAGCCGTCGCTGACACTAAAGCTGCTAGAACTGCGATTCAATGGCAGTTTCTGATGCAGGAAACAATTTCACAGCAGATTCTGGTGGTGACAGGCAGTATTGCAGAATGAGCACCCCTCTCCCATCCAACTCCATTCCAGAGAATTGGATTTTCTAATACTATTTCCATTCCTTCGAACTCCTGGAAAGGAAAAACTGGGCCCATATCCACTCCTGGAATGGCTGAACTGTTCCATTCCATTCCTCTCAATCCCTCTCAACCGTGAAATGTGGCACTTGACAGCTAGTACCAAGTTACCGGAAAATAACGTCAGCATAAAGCTGGCGTTGTCAAATGCCTAGACAACTGCAAAATTATGCAAAACCAAACCCGAAATCATTGATTCTACTAAGTTGAGCGGTGGTCGCACATAGCGCTAGTGGCAATTGATATGGTGGCACTGTAGATATTGATTGCACCACCAAGCGTAAAAGCCTCATAACAGAGAGGAAAACTTTAAGTCACCCATAGGCTTCTCCACAAAAAAACCGTATATATCCTCCACTTTTACGAAACACATAGTAAGTGAGGAGTCACGTGTATTAACGAAATGCGGGCGGTGTGAGATTGTCCTTGCCTGGTGGCCTGCGACTGGTGCTGTACTCACACATGGTCCCAACAGCCGATTCCGCGTCAAAATGTCCAACGAGACGAAATGTCCAACGGGTCAGAATGTCCAATATTGGACATTTCGTCTCGGTGGACATTTCGTCTCGTTGGACATTTTGACCTGCTTGGACATTTCGTCTCGTTGGACATTTTGACTCTTTGGACATTTTGACCCGATTGGACATTTCGTCTTGTTGGACATTTTGACTCTTTGGGCATTTCGACCCGATTGGACATTTCGTCTCGTTGGACATTTTGACTTTTGGACATTTTGACCCAATTGGACATTTCGAATCGGTGGACGTTTTCACCCGATAGACATTTTGACCTCTTTGTATCGTTGGCCCAGACTCTGGCACTGCATAATGCTGAGACGGACGTCTTTAGAATTCCGAATTCTTACACGCGCCCCGGGTTTTCGCTAAAGCGGTAGTAGTGTGATGACTTGAAGAGATCTAACAAATTTTTTTGAAGAAAACAAAATATTTCTAATCGCAAAAAAAAAAACTATTATACGTTGCGGACGCTGAAAGTCCGCTAAAATGTAACCCTAGCGGTTGGAAGAAAATGTCAAATTTCAGATTTGTGCTCTGGTTAAAAGGTGTGTGTGTGTGTGGGGGGGGGGTTATTTAACAAATGGGGCCCGTTCCCGGTGACGGACGCTATTCATCTTCATGTATTCGCGGGCTCTGTTGACCACCATTTCAGCACTGAAAATTTCTAAGCATTGCCTAAACTAAATCAGACTACGCTATGTTCCGAAAAATTGGGTTAATTGCTCCAGCCACTGGAGTTATATACTGGCGGGGTTGGTGCTGACCGCGATATCCAGCTTATTTTTGCGATGCTTAAAACAGGGTTTCCTTCCTTAACCTGCAAATTAGGAGACACCTAAGGCAATATAATTAAACGTGATGAATAATGGCAGCAAATGCAATAATAGATTTTGTAGTTAGGATAAGGTGATTGAAGCAAAAATAAAATAGCGCTAACTAAAATTTTGGATTAGGTGGTTGGTTTATGACTAAAAGGAATGAAAAACGTAAAAAGACACGAACCAAAAAAAAAAGAAAAAAGAAAGGTTGTGTTCTATGTGTTCTTTTTCGTTTGTATCTTTTTGCCTCTACAATGTTGTCTTATAGACCGTTTTACTGAAAGAGGGCGAGAGAGAAAAGGGGTAAGGGCTACGGGCGCTTCTCCCTTTCTGGTTGTGTAGAAAGAGTGAAAGTCCCGGATGAAAGGCTTCGCCGGTGTTGGGTGTCTGCAGTGCCTGAACTTCGTTCGCGGTTTCTTCTCTGTTTTAAAGTCGCAAACTTAATTAGAGCCACGGGCTTCGATGGCGACAGTCCCCCGGACATCGGGATACCATTGCCCGGTCATGGGGTTCACGAATAACGACAGAAAGCGTCGAATACTGTCCGAGGACCTATGTAGCTTGCATGGAATCCGGCAAGGCGAGTGCGGCTGCAATGTTTTCAGCTCCATCGCTTTCCGCATGACTGGAACTGATGAACCATTTATCAATTTTTGCTCGCAATGGGCCTATTTCAACGTAGTCGTGTTTAGTAATCAACAAGTGATACACGGCACGGGAACCTCAATTAACTTTTGTAAACACCCAGAGCTACCACCAATCGTTTTGCTGCGCTGCTTTTATCTTGCGTATCCGTGTTCTTATATATCCTTGTGGATGAACGACGAAGACGTTCTAGATGTACTTATTTCGAACCGTATAAAGCCTGAAAGCAGCCACAAATTATTTTACTATTTGATGCACTATTTTGAGTCCTCGCCTCTAATTTCTATCGCTGGCGCGTTCGCTGCCGCTGTTGCCCCCGTCGCCGCACTGGCGGATGCCATAACTCGAAGAAAGAAACGTGTACACTGGGCTCGAAAACGGATTGAACACTAAACACTTACACACAGACAGGACAGGACATACGGAGAGCTGACTATCAACTATTTAATACTTCTTTTGTGAATGGAGCGCGCACCGAACGCCGTACCGCCGATGAACATGGGGTACACTCGAAAGGTACGTGCGAGTTTTCTCGTGATAATTGCTGTTTCAGCTTGTAAAACTTTGTAACTGAATTTATCTTAATATTGACATTTTGCAGTGGTGACATTGACTCGATTTTATTATCTACAACACTTAGTTCAAGGCTCATTTCCGCCGCCGGGTGTGGCTAGAAATTGTAAAAGTTAGTTCTATCGGTTTTCCTGAATCGCGATCTCCTGCGCGATACCAGAGTGACGGCAAAAGCCGCTCCCTGAGTGCCGTTGGCGGGTTGTTTCCGTCGATGGGTCGATTTGAAGCGCTGGATATTCGCTGCAGGGTACGTCTCGTGTGTTCTGATCTCCGTTTTCGAATAACTGGTTTGAGTTGAGCTAGTTGGTACATGTCTATGAGAAACATCTTGAACACTAAACACTTACACACAGACAGGAAAGGACATTCACAGAGCTGACTATCAACTACTTAATACTTCTTCCTCCACCTCCTCTTCTTCTTAGTCTCTTCGAGCATTGCACGATTGCCATCCGTCCGTTCATCCCGCTGCACAGCAAAGAAAAACGATATCTACTGTGTGTTGCGAGTGTGGGCCAGTGACTCGTGAGGACAGTCATGGGAAGACGTTCTCGAAACATCCGCGAGATACCGATGTCAGTGACTGGAAGTGGAAATGTATGGGGTTAGCTTGGGCATTTGCGAATAGTTTTTTCAATTTTTGTTCAATATTCGTTCATGTAGTATATTTTTTCTCTTTTCGTCTATGATTTATTTTTATAGGTACTCCTTATTATGCTTTGTTCTTTTTAAAAAATTCTAAAACGTGCATCTTATCTCGCAATCGTGGAATACTCGAAGGGACCAAGAAGAAGAGGAGGTGGAGGAAGAAGAAATATTAAAAAGTTGATAGTCAGCTCTGCGTATGTCCGTCTGTAAGTGTTTAGTGTCCAATCCTTTTTCGAACCCAGTGTGCACGTTTCTTTGTTCGAGTCATGGCATCTGCCAGTGCGGCGACTGGGGGAACAGCGCCAGCGAAGGCGCTAGCGATAGAAATTGGAGGTGAGTAATCAAAATAGTGCATCAAATAGTAAAATTATTTGCGGCTGCTTTAAGGCTTAATCCGGTTCGATATGAGTACATCCAGAACGTCTTCGTCGTTCATCCACAGAGATATATAAGAACACGGACACGCAAGATAAAAGCAGCGCAGCAAAACGTTCGGTGGTAGCTCCGGGTGTTTACAAAAGTTAATTGAGGTTCCCGTGTCGTGTATCGCTTGTTTATTACTAAACACGACTGCGTTGAAATAGGCCCATTGTGAGCAAAAATTTATAAATGGTTCATCAGTTCCAGTCATGCGGAAAGCGATGGAGCTTACAAACATTGCAGCCGCAATCGCCTTGCCTGATTCCATGCAAGCTATATAGGTCCCCGGACAGTATTCGACGCTTTCTGTCGTTATTCGTGCACCCTATGACCGGGCAATGGTATCCCGATGACCGGGGGACTGTCGCCATCGAAGCCCGTGGCTCTAATTAAGTTTGCGAGTTTAAAACAAAGAAAGCGCGAACGAAGTTCCGGCACTGCAGACACCCAACGCCGGCGAAGCCTTTCATCCGGGACTTTCCCTCTTTCTACACAACCAGAAAGGAGGAAAGCGCCGGTAGCCCTTTCCCCTTTCTCTCTCGCTCTCAAAATGGCGCTACCCACGATAAAACGGTCTATACTGAGCCAATTTTAACATATAAAACCAAGGAGGGTGCTTCATGCCCAGGTCTACGAGGTTCACATGCGGACGTTTGCAGCAGAAGCGTTTAAAACGAGACTCAAGAAGAAATTACTCATTGCACGCGCATTCGTCATTACCTTATTTTAGTCGTCCACCCCGAATCTTTCTCCCGGATAGGGCGAGCACATGAATACGCAGTGTGTACGAAGAAACCCAGCATGCTTCAGATTCGGCATCGCATACTTTGTTCGCTGCCATCCTAGCTTCCTTCCCTCGATAAAGACACAGATGACTGCACCCTCGTTATAATTAAAGTCACTGCTAGTGGCATTAGTCAGAAGGCCTTGGACAGGGGTCGGCACATTCTGTGCCTCCCGCAGTTTTTCGCGCGTTTCTATTCCATATCTGACTCGATCATACTTGATATAAGCAACATTAAACAGGGTTGCAAGAACTTTCATAATAAGCATTCTTAACGCAAGCCATACAGCGTGTATACAGCATGGAACGGATTAAAAAATGACACGTGGTTCAATACAAGTCTGTTTATTCCACATGCAAAAATAGTGTCGCCTTTTCAAGCACCGTTAGTCAGCTCAATGTGAGACTGGGAGCGCGCCACTGCTGGCAACTCTGTCGATGTAATTCCGGACATCCACAAACGTGGGCGGGTGAGAGCTGATGAAAGATGCAAAGGCGTCCATTTCTTGGTGCAATTTGTTGTTCCTGGTTTGGATGACGTGGGATTGCGGCTGAGCCACGGCCAGAGGGTCAAGCAGTAACGCTTGAATCCTGTTTTGCGCTGCATGCTGAGCCGACTTCAGGAATTGCAGAAACTCTGCCAGGTCGGGATGTCTGCTTGGCAGGCGGCTATGCAGACCGTTGTGCCAGCCCTCCACGTTGTTGGTTGTCCTGGCACCTCGGTTGCCGAATTGCCCCCAGATGTCCTTGAGCAGGCTGTTGGTAAGCCAGAACCCTCTGAAGTACCTCTCGAATTGGTCCAGGCGCGCAGCGTTCAGCGGCTGAAGGCTTGGCTTGTCTGAGAGCAGGTCGCTGGCAAATTCCAAGCGGAAGGCGTCCGGAACGAAGGGGAGGTGCCTCACTCTTGTGAACCACGCGTGGACTGCAGGGTTATCCCTGCAGAGTGTCTTGAGGCCCAGCTCGTCCCGCCTTGCGTTAATAGCCTTTGCAAAGTGGAAGGCGCACCCTCGGATCTGTTGCGATGCAAAAACGTAGAATGTAAGGAAGCATGTTAATTAGGCAAACACCACGCCCCGTTTTTGTATACCAACTTAAAAAATTCACATTTTCATCTACTCAACTCGAGAGTAAAGCATGATTGTACTAGAAAATGAATGACGCATTGTCCTAAATATGCATTTTAGTTTTGCGTGTGGGCGCTCGTCACTTGCTACTTCAGAGGTCTCGTTTCAGAGACTTCAAGGAGCACGATGAATTGTTTTTGCGAATTATTGATTATTCAAAGTGATATGCATGCTACTCCACGTCTAAAGAGCAATGGCACGTGCTCAATGCCTCGATAAGTGGCAGCTCTACATTTCTCAAGTTCACCCTATGCAACGCTACACAAAACATGAGAATTGGAAGTGTGCCCCGCTCTATGAAAACGTAAATAATTCACCTGTGGCCGTCCTGAAGATGTCCTGAACACGTTGATTGCAGCTTGAATTGCTGCGGACTCGTAATCGAACACCCACGTAGCCGTCGTTGATAATGTGCCAATATGTCCGAATCTTCGCTCCATTGATGCCTGCAGGCACCGAAACACGACTTCGTATGCTTGCACATCGCAGGCTTGCATCAGTGCGTAAAGCACAGGGTGTGCTTCCCCTTTGATAAAGGTGTGGAGGGTGTAGAGCTGTCCTGGGCAGTGAAACTCCGGGGGTTGTACTTGTAGTTCCCGTCGCCCAGAACTTGTTCTGCGCCAACCAGGGCATCGAGGTCCTTCTCGGCGTAGAAGACCAGTGTCCGCCGTCCTTGAGTCTTGTCTTCAAGTTGGAGAAACACTTGCGAATCCGTAGTGACACGGAGCTCAGGTAGAATGGCGTCAAGAGTGTTTCCTTTCAACGCCGCGTGGTGTCTATTCCGTGAAAGGCACCGTCGCTTGGTAGAAAATCCGTAGCCACTGTTGAGTTGTGCTTGAATTTGCCCTCGAACGGTGTCGTCATAATCGGCAAACCTTTCAGGAATAGAGGAGACGGCTTCGTCAAATGCTTCTCTCGGTCTTTTTCGGCTGCTGCGGACGTTTGTCCGTACTTCATACATGAAGCGTTTCGAGAGAACGGTGGAAGCATTGGAGTCTCCAGATCGGGTTGCAGCTGTGGGATGTCGACGGCCGATCTGGATCGGTGGCCAGCACGCCGTTTCTTAGTGTCAGGTGAGCCACTGGGCACCTCTCAGTTGGTCCGACTTGCTGACTCAGGCGGTAGCAGGCGATACACCTATAGTAGACTGTGCTGGGATCTTTTGGGTGTGCTGACTTGTAAGAAAATTCGAGCACAGCGTTCTCCCATCGTTTACTTCGATACTGGATCACAGGTCGACTTGAGCGCTTATGTGACGTCACAAACGACGGGACCCTGAAGCCGGGCTCCATGTCGACACGAAAGCAGTCGATGAATGCTGATCTGATGTCGTCGGTGTACCTTTCGTTGAATCTGCAGATAATAATAAGAATATATCACATTAAAATTTTAATTGAACCATTCGAAAACTAATTATTCGCGTAGAACTCAAGCAACATTTCACTAATCAACAAGACATAATTAATACCCTACTTCTGTTTGACCAGCGCACAGGCAACTGATGATCTCCGAGTGTAGACACTGGTTGGTAAAACAATTGTCTTGGTAATTAAAAAAAAGAAACAAATTTTCCACTCACCAGATCCTAGAAGAACGTGTCGAATCGAGAAGCTGTTGTAACTTGTTTCTTCAGGTAGCGAGACTCGAGATCTTGTTCTGAACAGTTTATGTCTTGAATAACGCAGACGTGCGCAAAAATAAGGCAAGCCGTGCGCAAACCAGGTCGAATCTTGTCGTACCGAGATGCGCCTTTTGTGCTAAACGGGGTCACCGGCCGATCGGACCCAGTGTCCCCGACAGTGGGGCGAAATCCTTGGAACAAAATTGTGCCTCCACTGACCTTGGCCGACAAAAGATTTCAGCGCCTTTTGTGTTAAACAGGGTCTTTTGTGTTAAACGGGGTCACCGGACGATCGGACCCAGTGTCTCCCGACAGTGGGGCGAAATCCTTGAACAAAATTGTATCTCCACTGACCTTGACCCACAAAAGAGAAAACAAAAGAATTCTAGCGTCTTTTGTGTTAAACCGAGGGTTGTGGGTAGTCAATCAACCAAGATTGAGCACTTTGACGTGGACATTTTGACCCCTTTGGGATATTCGTCTCCATTGACATTTTGACCCGATTGGACATTTCGTCTCGATGGACATTTCGACTCGATGGACATTTTGACCCGATTGGACATTTCGTCTCGATGGACATTTCGACTCGATGGACATTTTGACCTGATTGGACATTTCGTCTCGATGGACATTTTGACTCGATGGACATTCTGACCCGATTGGACATTTCGTCTCGATGGACATTTTGACACGGGTGTCACGTGGCCTATTGGACATTTTGACTCGATGGACATTTCGTCTCGTTGGACATTTTGACCAGAAGCCCCAACAGCCATATGGTTGCGTCTCACGGCGCCAGGAACGACACCTTGTCCGCCTACAACTCTACAGTTTGGGTTGCTTCACTGGGGTTGCCACTTTCATCCTCGAAGGAGCATAAGCAGTCGGATAACCAAGCCGTCAGTTACCCAAGTGCAATGATGCCGTTTCAAAAGCCCCTTTGACCGCATCGACGCAGCTCGCATTAGAACAAAGCGTATTCCATTCCTACTCTATTCTGGGCAAAATGCACCTACTAATTTCATTCCCATTCCATTCCAGTGCTGCTACCATTTTATTTGCATTCGATTCCAGGGTCGTGGAAGGGCGGAATCGTTCCAACTCTGAAGTGGCAACTCCACAACACTGGTTATAGTCACCAAGGCACCCAGTTCAGTGCGAATACTGTCCTCGCAGCCCATCGAAAGCTGTTATTACTGCAACAGACTCCAGTAGGACGAAGTAGTGGGATTCGAAAGCCTGTTGTGCAGATTTGTACCTTGCATTGTTTCCGGTATTTTTTATTTCTTTCGTATTTTATAATGGACAACTCTTCTTTGTTAAGAGGATAACAAGCGTTGTAATCTCGGTATTGTTGCCAAACCTGCAGGTGTTATCATCGGTGCACTTTTAAATAAATATATGCCACAGCCACGGATCAGCAATGAGCACTTACCCTGGAACTTGGGTGTTTCGTAAGTATTCATTTTAATTGCGCGATAATGACATTCGTCTTCTGTTAGAATGTAAAAAACCTAAACAATATTCGACATGATGGATAATTTTGGACACCCGTGGCATGTGTGATCTGAGCATTTGTTCTTTTCATCTGAAGTGTGTCTCTTGCTTACTACCTGTAGCGTATACGATGTTGAGGACGGAAGAGATGCTGCGACCGACTCCGAGCAATAAAAACATTCTGTTTATTCTCACGTCGTTGAGCTCGTGGCAACGAGTATGAGTAGCATTGTCATCTTTGGCGGTGCCGAGGCTGAACCAATAGACTGCCACAGAGCCGTCGCCTGCAGCTCTGCAGACTGTGAGAAATGGCACGATTTCGTTGAAGTGATTGCGGCTTCAGAGAGGTGTTGTTGCTGTTGACATGTACCGCAAGCAGGATGACGTACTAGAGAGCAGGAAAGAGAGCGTTCGGAAGCCGTGCATGGTAGTCGACGCCGAGGTCAGGCAATGAGGCAGCAGACAGAGGGGAAATCGACCTTGTCGTGCTTTCAGTCCGGCTCGATCAGTTCGGAGTGTGCAGCCTCGGACTGAAAGGGGGATGCCGGCCGACTGCGGGGCCGATGCAACATCCCCTAATATGAGGAACCGAGCTGAGAGCGAATGCCTGACGTGGCAACGATGAGGAGACCCTGGTCAGCTAGCGACATGCCTTGTGAACAGTGTGGAAACGTCGATGAATATTCACTTGCCGAGCCGGTGGGGCGAGCAAGGTGGTCGCAGCCCATTGCTGGGAGATGCCGGCGCTAGATGCGACAGAGGAGAGGCGATGGCGGAGGTGCTGCAGATGCGGAGGCTGTGAAAGTTGAAGATACGCCTACTGCATTTTCGTCCGAAAAGGCAGAGTCGTTGCCGTGCCCCTGGCCACGAAGAACATTCCCCTGGATAGCAGGCGCTCGGAGTCGATCATCATGTCCAGGTCACCAATTTGTAGCACTTTCGATGTTGAGAACGGGAGAGGTGGTGCGACAGACTCTGAGTTTAGCTGTGAAAACATTCTCTTTATTCTCGAACCGTCGAGCTCGTTCCGACCAGTAGCTTGCTTTTATACACTGCAGTCATTAGCAATATAGTTGATCTAATTGTTTTGCAACACCATTAATACGGCAGATTGGGCGAGTTGGTAAGGCATATTTACGAACCAGCGCACAGGTAGACAGTTACTCAAAATCCAAATACACAAAAATATACACTCGCACAGTGCTGATGTGAGTATTTTTTGTGTTTGTATTTTGGGTAACTGTCTACATGTGCGCTGGTTCGTAATTTTGCAACACTGTCGTCTTTGGCGGTGTAGAGGCTGAACTGATGGACCGCCACAGGCCCATATCTGTATCTGTTTCATATACTGAATGCCTTTTTGCACGGCTCTGTGTTTCATCTTTGTCTTCCAGATTTTTACGGCTGTTAAGAATGGAACCTTCGGCGACCTTCTTCCGAGTTTCAACGCTGCGGAAACGAGTCCCGATCTGTCCAGGGACCGTCGCCCGCCTGTCTGGGCCTGCACGAGACGCGAGGTGTCTCAGATCACGCGTCCGTGACGTCAACGGGACGTGTGTGTGTGCGTGTGGGTTCGGTGCGCTCACGAAAGGGAGAGAGGCATGACCTAACTGCGGAGAACTTTGGCTACGACGCACTTCTGGCTACGACGCGGCGGACCTTGCTACGACGCACTTGACGGCGGGTTGCTGCTGCGCACTTGCTGCCCTGGCGGGGAGTGAGGGAGAAAACGGACCCTATATAAGGCGGAGCGTGAGGCTGCTCCGTTAGTTCTCTCGGATTTGACGACTGTATCGCAACCATGTAATTAAACCGTTCGTTACGTTACCAATTCTCCCACCTCCACTGGACCCCTGGGTTCTTCACTTCGGGGAATGGTCGTCGTCACGAGCCAGGAAGCCTCCGGACGTGCGGCTTAAACCCCGCCTCTAACAACTGGTTGGCAGCGGTTGGGATCGGACCATGCGACATCGTGCTACATCTGTGGGTGAGCGTTTGGACTTTGCTTTGAGATTCGCCAGGCTTCAGATTATGGGTAATTAATTTTGAACTGCTGGGAATCTATATTGTTTTGACTTGTGCGCTCGGGTTTTGGTACAACTTCGCGACAAGTTTTAGAGCAAAGCCAAAGCTAAAAAGCATCGATCATGGATCTAATGAGGTTACTGAGAACAGATTTATTCTGTTTATGTGAAGAATTGGGTGTGGAGGTGGAGCAAAAGATGAAGAAATCTGAGATCAGTAAAGCAATTTCAGAGAGCGCGGAAGCAGAGGAAATTAAAATTGCGTGGGAACTACTTCAGAACGCTAAAAGTGAGGCTGCAGCGAGAGAGGAACGAGAACGAGAGCAGGCTGCAGCGAGAGAGGAACGAGAACGAGAGCAGGCTGCAGCGAGAGAGGAACGAGAGCAGGAGCAGGCTGCAGCGAGAGAGGAACGAGAGCGGGAGCGAGAGCAGGCTGCGGCGAGAGAGGAACGAGAGCAGGCTGCAGCGAGAGAGGAACGAGCGCAGGCTGCAGCGAGAGAGGAACGAGAGCAGGAGCCGGCTGCAGCGAGAGAGGAACGAGAACGAAAACGAGAGCAGGCTGCAGCGAGAGAGGAACGAGAGCAGGCTGCAGCAGAGAGGAACGAGCGCAGGCTGCGACAGAGGAGCGAGCGCTGAAAAGGCTAGAGCTCGAAATTGAACAACAGCGATTAAACTCGCAGAACAGTAGAGTTGGGGCTCCGGTACGAGCAAGTGAGACCGAGTCGTATCAAATGAAGAAGCTCCTGCAGCCGTTTAAAGTTGGGGAAGACGTGGGCCTATTCTTAGTTAACTTTGAGAGGACATGTGAGAAGTTGAGCTTCGCCCCAGAAACGTGGCCGCAACGGCTTTTGACTTTGTTGCCCTGTGAGGCTGCAGAGGTTGTCGCGCGCCTTAGTGCTAGAGACGCGGACGACTACGACAAGGTGAAGTCCAGCCTTTTGAAACGGTACCGCCTTTCTGCCGAGGCGTTCCGTCAAAGGTTTAGAAACGCATCCAAAAAGAGCAGCGAGGGCTACTCGGAATTCGCTTACGGGCTTAAAACCAATTTGATAGAATGGTTGAAGAGCGAGGAAGTGTACGAAAGCCGAGACAAGGTAGTCGAGTGTGTGTGCCTCGAACAGTTCTTTCGTAGCATTCCGCAGTCAGTCAAGCTCTGGGTGCAGGACAGGGTGGAGTCGACTCTGATCGAAAGGGCCGCTGAGCTAGCCGAGGAGTACGCAACGCGTAGAAAGCTGAGCGGAGAGGAAAGCGAACCCGGCCGGAGCGATCAGCGCAAGACCTTCCGACAGGGAAACGGCTCGCGAGAAAACAGGCCCGAGAAGCCAGAAACAGGACAAAAGGTCCCAGAAAAGAGCGGAGATCCCTCGAACGGAGATCCCTCGAACGGAGACGAGGCGCGGAAAAGCCAAACAGGGCAGTTCGAGGCAAGGAAGCCGTTCCTGTGCTACAACTGTCAGGAGCCAGGACACATAGCGGCCAGATGTAACGAACCGCGGGTTGTGTTCTCGTACGTGAACGGTAGTGACAAGGACCTGGAGCTTCTTCGTCCCTATCTTCACGAGCTCCAGGTAAACGGAAAGCCGTGCAGGGTGCTTCGGGACAGTGCAGCGACGATGGACGTTGTTCATCCGTCGTATGTAACGACGATCCGATTTTACTGGAAAGGTAGTTTGGATCAAGCAGCTGCTCGAAAAGCACAGTGTCTGTCTGCCTATGGCGACAGTAAGGATAACTGGCCCGTTTGGAGAGCTGGTGACAGAGGCGGCTGTCTCGCAAACAGTCCCGTTGGAGTATCCCTATTTGTTTTCTAACCGGTCAGATTTCCTGCTGCGCGAAAGGGGTCAACAACTGGGAGAAGGACTAGTTCAGTCGTGTACGAGGTCCAAATCGCGTCAGCTCGCCCCTTTGTTAACGAGTGATCCAGAGCCAGAGGCAGCTGACGGGGAGCAGAGCACTCCCAGAGTTGAAGGCAGAGAAACGGGATGAGGGGGTCCAGGTTGTAGAACAGCCTGACCTCGTAGCACTAGAAAGCGTACGCCGTCCCAACGCGCCGGCGAAAAAGGCGGAGGAAGACGGGATCAATAAAAGATCTCTCGTAGCTCCGACGTCACGTAACTTTGATCATCTGCTGCGAGTAGACAGAGTGTCTTTGACAGTCGAGCAGAAGAGCGACCCTAGTGTGTCAGGGTTTCGCGGTACAGCTCAGGAGATTGCTAGGACCAATGTGACGGGGCATGAAAAAGGCGGATTGTTTTTTCGGCGCTATAAGGACCGCATTTTCACGTCTAGAAATCACGTGAAAATCGATCACTATGACTTCAGCGTAAGAAACAGGAAAGGCAAATTTAACGGCAATGCCGATGGGTTGAGCAGATTTTTCTGATATCACCAAAAACGGTAGGGATGATCTCAGAGGTCTTCGTCATCCACGGGAATGAGGATCAAAGTGGGGGCACTTCGTTAAAACCCCAAAATGACCTCACAAATTGCGAAGAGTTTTTGTCTTTTGTATTTTGTTCATAGTGACCTCTTTGGAGAAATGAGTTTTGTTTTGGCGACAGCGGGTCAATTTGCATTGTTTTGGGCAAATTATGGTAATCCGTAATCCAGTCTGGCGGGTCTCTGGCGAATTCCGAGCGTTTGACTGCGGTGTGGCGTGGTGTTGTGGGGGACGTTTCCGCTAATGCCTCCGTTGTAAGAGGTTTGGGAGTTTGTTTAGTGCTTGCAGCGTCTTCTCGAGGCCTACTCCAAGCCCACCTCTTCAGGCCAGCGATTGTACCACCGGCCATTCGAGGTTTCCCTGGCCCCGGAGGGGCTGTTAAGAATGGAACCTTCGGCGACCTTCTTCCGAGTTTCAACGCTGCGGAAACGAGTCCCGATCTGTCCAGGACCGTCGCCCGCCTGTCTGGGCCTGCGCGAAACGAGTCCCGACGAGTCCGGGACCGTCGCCCACCTGTCTGGGCCTGCGCGAAACGAGTCTCAACGCGTCCGTGACGTCAACGGGACGTGTGTGTGTGCGTGTGGGTTCGTGCGCTCACGAAAGGGAGAGAGGCATGACCTAACTGCGGAGAACTTTGGCTACGACGCACTTCTGGCTACGACGCGGCGGACCTTGCTACGACGCACTTGACGGCGGGTTGCTGCTGCGCACTTGCTGCCCTGGCGGGGAGTGAGGGAGAAAACGGACCCTATATAAGGCGGAGCGTGAGGCTGCTCCGTTAGTTCTCTCTGATTTGACGACTGTATCGCAACCATGTAATTAAACCGTTCGTTACGTTACCAATTCTCCCACCTCCACTGGACCCCTGGGTTCTTCACTTCGGGGAATGGTCGTCGTCACGAGCCAGGAAGCCTCCGGACGTGCGGCCTGAACCCCGCCTCTAACACTGCTCACTTGTAATAATAAATGTGAAATTTAAAACTGTCATATTAGAGATTGAACTTTATCAAATAAATGTGAATTTAATTAAGCTATAAATTTTATATAGACTGTTACTTTTTATACAATTGTGTCTAAATTTGTCAGGATACAATATGCAAGTAAGCATAAAGTAACTGAAAAGTTGAAAGAAGCAAATTCGAGATTGCAAAACCTGCTTCCCAATAGATATTTTTTTCCAAAGTATTTACGTGATAGTGCAACTGAAGGCTCCTTTTTCAGTTTTTCATTTGAAACAAACTTTAAAAAAACATTGTTTTCTAATTTTTTTATGCTCGGAAAATTAAGTTATTGATTGTGTTCAGCTTATTCTAAACTTTCTAAACTGTTTGTATGAAATGCCAGAGTGCTTGTGCTAACAGTGGGTAGATAAGGTTTTCATAATTTCTGATAAAACAAACTGACTATAGTTTCTCTTTAGTGACTGTGTCGCCAAGGTGACAACAGAACAAGTAACGGATCCCGATGTCAAACTGCAGGAATTTGAGATATATGTTTTCTTAGCGAATGCACGCCACTGTTGTGACATATTTGAATATCCTTATCGCTTGCTTGGGCTCAGCGGGTAATGCAAGTCGGCACTAGCGTGAGTATAAAGGTCGCTAAATCGCATGTAAGCGATTTAGCGAGCGACGGCGACAGCGACGAGAGTCAGCGACGAATGACGAAGATTTCTCACTATCGCTCGTCGCGTCGCTCGGTTTTGGGATTTCTAGAAAACATCGTTCCGCTTTCATGCGGCTTGCCTCGTCGCGCGACTGACCGAGCGTCAGCGAAGCGGGTCGCCGTCGCTTGTCTCGTCGCTCGCAAAATCGCTTACATGCGGTTTATACTTCACGCTGTCAAGGATATCGACTCGAGCGCGCATACTTTCACCTAACCTCTCATTTCCACGAGAGCGCGTGCAAATCAAACGCTAAACCAAGACGGGGGCTGCAGCCAGCAGCTTTGAGAGCGTCATACAACGGAGTATAGTTTGACAGAAGCAAGCACACACTTCGCTAGCGCATTCCAGCCTTGAGCGCTCGAACTTCCGAAAACGAAACTAGATTTTGCTACATTTTGGCTAGCTCGAAACATTATTTTTAAATATAGGGTGTCTTTTAGCCATAATCTAGACTAAGAGAAATGTGTACCTTCCCAAATTATATTTATTTCACTGTATTATATAAGTAATAATTGTGTAGTATCGTTACGTTCATGTAAAATACGGTGGGGGTCACCGGACCTTCAGTCTGAAACAAAAAGTCTGCTATATATACCGAGCGGGTCACTGCTACAATAGAGTAGGAGTGTCGGGTTGTTAGTGCCTCTGTTCGTTGTTTGTGCCTGTGTATGCTTGTATGTTGATCTTGTGGTATGCTGCTGTGCTGTATGTGTTGGTATGCCGCCGTCCGCTCGAGCGTGGCACTTCCAGAATGCCAAAATCCCTTTTACTTTTGTAGTTTTCTGCATACTCACTAGGTGGCGCAAGCAGCCACCCAATTTTATTTTCGCTTTGTTCGTACATAGTCCATTTAGTGTGTAAGGAACCACACCACTATAGCTACAGTCTAGTACAAAAGTAACCGCGTGTTTAAATGGCGCTCGGGCGCTGGCGTTCAGTTCGTCGTCGTTCGCTGGCTGTTTCAGTAGCCGATTCGTACCCGGAAAGCCGCAAAATTTGCGTACACACGAGATATGAGTGGATACGTCGAAACGTCGCGTACAACTTTGCTCGCGGTAAAGAGGTGAGCGGGACGTCGGAAACGCCGGTCGGGTCGGGTCGGTGTCGGAGCGATCCGTCGTCGCTCACGGCAAACGGGCTTTTTCAATAAAGTTCATGTCTGTGGTCGCGAAAAGATTCCTCCTGTGGAAATTACCCGGTGTCGGTGAAAATGCAACCGGCATGAGGCCTCGGCGATCGGCTGAACCGCCACGCGAACGGGACCTGCTCGATGGGGAAACACGCTGCTGGATGCAGTCGATGGTCGCTCCCACTGTCGCGTAATCGCCGTAATGGATACGGCGTCGGCGCTTGGGGGTGAATGCCTGCGGTGGTTTAGCGCGTATGGACGATTACGAATGAACACGTGCAAACTACGCTTTCGCTGCGGCGAAAAGCCGTGTAAAGCGCTGGGCCTCGCTCGTAGATCCCGTCTCACGTCAAACGGCCGCCATTGTAAAAAAACACCCCTAGACGTGTGATCGCGGAACGAAGTACACGTTCAAAGATGTTCATTTTACACGAGACCTCGGGTGCAAACGAAATACACCGAGCCTCGCGTGTAAAACGAACACCATTTGGGGAGTCCGCCCTGGGACAACGGTTTACACGTCCAGGGGTGTACTTTTTCGCTGTGTGTGTAGCAGCAATGACATAGGCGACATAACAAAACAGAAGCACGAAGGCTTTAATTTCTACAAGGCGTTGGGTCAGGACGACTTGATTTGAATGGCCCGCCCTCTTTCAAGCGTCATTTGGGAATAGGGCCAGCGGTGCCCTCTTTCAAGCGCAGTTTTCAAATGCGGCTAGAAACTTAAAAATTGGGCTTGTAATATAAAAAAAACTGTAATCACTCCGCAAACTATTTCGTTTAGTCTGACCTTCAAAAGCATTTGCTGTCCATACTGCAAGTGCAACATAGCCCCTAAAACAAACAAAAATATTAATGAACATATCTATTTAATTAGTCAACTCGCTACGATGATTAATCGCTTATCTAACGTTCGCCGAGCTTCACAAATGCAAGGTGAGGATTAAACTCGTCTAAATCTCACCCCTTTTAAAAGGATTGTTCGAAGTAAAATTAAACACTACCCATATACACGAACACCTCGGGATGTCAGTCCGCCCTTCTTTCTGGCGGCCAAAAGCGCCTCATTAACGCAGCGGAGGCAACGTTCTCACGCCCCCCTTTTCCCCGTTATATTTGACCATGTGACGTCAGTTCTAGCTATGTATATTTTCTGGTAAATTTGGTGGACGCATAAGCTCTTTATAACTCTGCAGTATCTCCTTAATAATTCTCGTCACAAAGAAAGTGTTGTTTCCATTTGTGACCCGAAAACATATTTATACGAAATGATAATGACCTGAATTTTTTTGTTTTTAGCTTTGCGAGTTTTTATTTTCATTAAAGCAATTATGCAGAACATGACGTTCCAATAAAAAACAGAACAATACAGCTCCTTTTTTCCAAATCGTTTAATGTTCCTTAGCTCTAAATCAAATAATACTTAGTACTTAGGTACCCCGGCTGTTAAAGACGATAAGAAAATATTTTGTCTTTCAGAAATCTGACATCTTGGATTAGCATTATATAAAACGCGGTCCCAAAACACAAAACATTTAAAGCGTCTATTTCATCCATTCCTATTTGTAGACGTTTTTAAAAGGGGGCTTCTGGTCGGGGTCCGTTATTAGCGTTCGTGCGTATGGCACGTGATTTGCTCGCTTTGCGAAGTGACGAAAATGCACCTGCTGGGCTGTGGAGATCGTACGCTGGGCTGTTGTTTTCTAAAAATTTGAATGGTGTATACTCAGGGTGTCACGTAATTTGCGTTTATAACAAATACTGGAGTCCTTTTTCGGCGTTTTGTTAAAACAGTCAAAGTGACTAAATTATACCAGCGCATTTATAAACGGAATCAAACTGAAAAATAGAGTCGGCAAAATTGAGCCCGCAAATGAAAAATCAAAGTGAACAACTCTCATGTAAGTTCTGAAATGTACCAAAATAAAAACCTGAATGAAAAACTTCATTTATTTTTCCTTGATGTTCCAGTTTCTGGCCATTAAATCGATCGACGTTTTGCATTAAACGGACGAGGAATACCAGAACCAGAAAATTCTCCAAATTTACAACAGTACGGTAAAAAAAGAAGAAATACACGCAATAACGCGAACGCGCATTAAGCCTCTTCACAAGGGCTCAAGATAAGTCTATTTGATTCTGAAGGAAGACTACATAAAAAAAAGACGCAAAACAAGTTGGACGACACAATCAGTCCACGCTTTGACAAGAACGACACGGTGCAGCACGAAACAAGAACAAACAAAAACAGCGATATTTCGTTGGAGAGACGGAGGATTATTTGATTTGACTGCGCAGTCCTAGGCCCTGAAAGAGGCTCAAATATTGACGGAAGCCTCACCTGCAAGGTTTGTCGGTCGCGACAAATTTAGTGGTTCTGCGTTCGTGTCATTTTTGGTTCTTTCTTTTGTCGCATTGAAGATTTTGCTAAACCTTGGCTTTACGAAAGTAAGGAACATGTCCTGATTACTATCGTTCCAAACTTTGCCATTTGTTATGATGTTGCTTTGTTTATTTTATCTTTATCGGTCGACGTGTCTCTGGTGGAAGTGCATTATATATGCTACAATGCCGTTTATGTTTTTATATTAAGTGAGACAGTGATTAATCCTACGAACGGATGTATATGTAATTGTACTCGACCCTCCTTTTATGTTTATCGTCATTAACTCATTTTTGTGATTCGTGTGTCTTATGCGCGCAAGCGGTATGTCTTTAACGAAGAAATGCAGGCTGACCTCTTTGCGTTTGTTATAAAACAGTCATCTTCCGGTCGACCCTAGTCGTCTTATCTTTTCTTTTAATTTTATAGGACAAAAGAGTGAGCACTGGAACCAATAAAGTTCTACAACCGATTTGTTAGTCGTTGGCTCTTTGAAAGCAACTCGCAAAAGTATACAGACCTTCGTACAAATCCGGACATCTTATGAGATGATTTGCTCTTCTTGCCTCGTGATTTGTTCATCTGCGTTCTCATCGGCAAATGCTGCAATCCCATTGGCTCTTCGGTAATAATAGTTTGCTCGCGTCGAGCCACGCCCTACGTTTCTCAAAACTACCACACCATATCTTGTAGTGTTTAGTGTACAGCAGTAAAAATATCGGCCTCTTAAATTTTACCCTAAATTCCACTAGAGGCCTAATCAGTGAGATTGATAGAGTAAGTCTTGTCAGAAAATGGGAAATAAAAACGAGACAAATAAAAAACGAACAAAAAAACATCTTGTTGACTGTTTTGAGTTACCAAGCTTGGAGTGCACGCGTGTCCTTAAATATTTGTCAAACGAGATCTATTGCGCCTAACCAGTAAACAAACGATGGCGTGGTCAAACGGTGTTTACTAGAGGTCTGATTATTCTCTTATGGCAATGAATGGCCCTTTTGTATTTCGTTTCACTATCAGAGCGCGCTAAAAGGCCAAAAGACACACAAACGCATAAACACGGACTAAGGGCGGAAGGTCACGGCGCATTCACTGGTAGCATCCCACCATGACTAACAGTCGCGGCAGGACTAAGCGCCGATTATGCCGGAGCATCGCAACAGGATTTCCAGCCCCATTACGACTAAGCGCAGATTACGCCTGAGCGCCGCAACACGACTGACAGCCTCCCTACGATTAAACGTGGAGCACGTCGCAACGTCGCAACAGGACTAAACACTGCAGATGACGTGTTTTCTAATTTCTAAATTCATGGCATGTGCTGTACTCCAGTCCGCTTTCGTACGTTTTTCTTACATGGGGGAAGATTTAACTTCGCTTGTGTCCTTTGACCGAGCCTTAGAACGTGCGCATCACGTGGGCGCAGACAGTAACTCACACACTCCGCTGGCTGTTGAAGTATTCGCGACTCCAGCAAAACGGACGCCACATAGCAGGAAAACACTGACTTTGGCAGGAACAGGTCCTTTCGCGATAGGTGCTCGTCTCTTGTGGCTTCCGGGATAACATGTCGTCGGTGGTTTGCGCGATAGAACAGTTGTCACAGTGGCTCTGTCGTAACTGTAGTATCAACTTGTTCCCAGGTTGCTCTCCATGCCACCAACGCAACCGCGTGAACCATACACTCCGCGTTTATCAACGTTGATCGGCGCCTTGGAAGGACAGTAGGCAGTCACTTTCATTGCTTCCTCGGAGAAAGTAGCAGACTCTGGAAGCTCGCTTACGCCCACACATCGCCGCAGGTCCAAAACGTTAAGGATAAGAAGTGGAGCAAACCATTTTGAGTCCAACGCTTTCTTGCTGATACCCCAGTCTTGTGTGTTGAGCTAGCACATGGCACGGCACGATCTGTATTAGACAGCCATAATTCCGCGTGCTTAGCGGTAGCCCAGTGGGCACCACGCTCGACTTTCATGCAGAGGTCACGGGTTCGAATACTGGGACCGGCAGATTTTTTTATTTTCTCCTAATACGATGCTTCTAGAAAACTCGAGAAGGTCGTGGTTAGTTCTAAAACAGAATATTATAGTACGGAATGTTCGATTTCAGATTGCCGGTTGACGGGTTGACAAGCAGCAGGCGGCGGTCGTCGGGCCGCTGGCGGCATAGCTCACCGTCGATTGTTCCGGTGGTGGCAGGTCGACGGGAGCCTCCGGCTGGAAGGCTCGCTGCACATCCGCTCGCACTACTTCGGTCATGGAGAGCGAGGCAGAGCGATCGGCTGTGGAAAGCACCTTCCTGATCTCCTCCCGAACGACGTCGCGGATTATCTGGCGAAAGTTGTCAACACCGAGGCTGCCGTGCCAAGTCAAGTGACGACGATGCAAGCGCCGAAGCAGCATGGGGGCCGTCGAGTTGATTGTAGTGGCTGGATCGCGTTTGCAAAGCCCGCTCTATGTTCGCGGCTTCAGCGACGAAAGCATCTACTTTCGTCGGGGGATTACTAACAAAACTGCAAAAAATTTCGCTCTTCACGCCCCTCATCAGGACGCGCAGCTTCTTTTCCTCGCTGGCCATAGGGTCGGCGCGGGCACTAGGTGTAGCACGTCCGCAACAAAGCTGGTGACACTTTCGTAGTGGCCTTGAGTCCTTGTTTGCAGAAGGTCCCTCCGCCCGCTGTCGTCGATGCTGGCTTGCGAATGTTCGCTTAAGTTCAGCAATGCAGGTATCCCACGATGTAAGGGTAGCCTCGTGGTTCTCAAACCAGTCCCTCGCTGTGCCCTCCAGTGAAAAGTAGAGGTTCTGGAGGCACCGTTCCGTCGTCCATTCGTTATGTCGGGACACGTTGGTAGTCCTGGATCCAGTCTTCCACGTCCTCGTAGACCTCGCCGTGGAAGGGCGTCGGATTTCTTGGAATGACGGGCAGGTAAACAACGGCGTGTGCTGCTGTGGTCTGCGCCGTCGATGAAGCCATCGTCGTTACCATTTGCCTTGTCCTCGCCGGGAGTGGTCCGAGTTCAGGAGCTTGCCCCTGAAGACGGCGGCTGGCACGACGCTCTGAGTTTTCAACGGAAGGTCGTCGGGGAATGGGGCTTGCTGAACGAGTTCTTAAAGGGGTACGCTGCTCGGGTTTCATACCTCGACAACTCCACCGAAATGGCACGAAAAATAGGTGACGAGGCGAAGTAAAACTGAAGAAAATAAACGTTTAATGAGACGAACTTGTGCCCAAATTAAAGGGAAATAACAGCACGTCGGAGGCGTGGAGCGTCGGCGATACAACAGGGTCGAGCGCAAGCGATAACTGACTGTATAAGGCCACGCGGGGCTCCTTCTATAACACTCTTCTTTCTAGAACATTCTGTACTCGAACATTACGTACTAGAACTAACCACGACCTTCTCGACGTATCTAGAAGCATCGTCTTAGGAGAAAATAAAAACATCTGCCACAACCTGGATTCGAACCCGGGACCTCTGCGTAGCAGTTGGGCGCTGTGCTCACTGGGCGACTGCTAAGCACGCGGTCATATTTGATTGATAGTGGCTTCCCCCAAGTTGCTGGAGTCGCGAATAATGGCACTTAACGCTGCAGGTTCGAGGAGCAGCGTAATGTTCTGTTATATGTGAATGTCAATGTCACGTGATACGTATTTTTTCTTCTTTGCGCGTACCTTGAGTCAGAGATTTGTTCGTTGTGTTGACGTTCGGTTGGTTCCTTTCAAGGATTGTTCTAATGCCTATCATCGCATTATGCAACTTTCAGTTGACACGCTCCATGGAACAGCGACGTTCGAAAACGATTCCTCTCCGTTGCGTGCCCGCCGAGCCGGTGCGAACGGATAATGAAGCCCATAGATAAAATACACCTTGCAAAACTGATTCGATCCGAGCGGCGTAGTGCCGCGCAAAGCATCTTGGGAATCCATTGGCCACAGTTTCGGTTTCTATTTGCGAATTTCACTTCAGGACATCCGGTCATCAGGACCTATAGGGGGTCATGGTGCCGATTAAAATTAATGTCCCTTAATAAAATTCATGCTTGGTGCAGCTTGGCGTTTCTTATAAGTACCGCCAACCATTGCCCTGAGAACACGCAAGACACATGTCGCGCGCGAATGCTCCTGCCGCAATTTGCTTCCAAGAGCCGTTCATCTCAGTGCCTCGCCTGCATTTTCCTCCCCTACTCCTCAAAGGGTTTATGAAACGATATCAGGTTGGAATGTTCGTGACTTTGTAGAGGCGTACTGGTCCTAGTTTGGCCCAAGTATACTCGCACAGACGTACCGGCCCTGATTCAGAAGCTTCTTTGTCGCGGTAAAATCTCGATGATAAAAGGGAACTATTTCTTTCAGTCTAGCTTCGCAAAGATAAATGACGTAAATGTGAGATCGAAAGCACCCGCTGACGACTGTGGAGCGTGGCTCATGGACTTTAGACGCGCACTGTTTGAGCACTCCACGTCCGCTCGTAGCACTGTTCCGACGAATTCGGGCCAAGATACCACGACCTTGGCCAAAGAAGGTCAAGTTTTCCCCTACCTTTGCCCCTCGGAGCTTTTAATGCGATAGCATTATTAAGCTACTCTCAACACTTTCAGCTATGTATAATTTGACCTCGAATATTTTTTGTCTCTAAATTTAGCGGAAAATCTGTGTCACAGGAACTATTCACTAATTCAATTTCCTCACTAAATTGAGCGAAAACTTTACGTCACGTGACCTATGCACAAACTTAGGTTCCCCTCTAAATTCTGCGGAAAAACTTATGCAACGTGACCGAACGTCACGCAACCTACAGACAAATTCCGGTTAGCCGCTAAATTTTGCGGGGAGCCTGTGTGCAACGATAAATGCTATTGCATTCATAGAAATTCAGCTCTGTGGTTTCTACGAGTGTGCTGCGCTGTTGCCTTAAAAGGGATAATGCAACGAAATTTCGGCGCTTATTTCTTTGTTTATTCTTGTTCGATGGAGCAGTATCACATCAGACACACGAACCTCTTGCTGAAAAAGACGCGAAAAGGAATTTTAAAATGAATCAAACAATTAGCAAAGAGCACCTGGAGGATGTCGCTCACACCTCGTCTGTAATGCTTGTCTAGGAACCTTGACAGGTAGTGAAGATAACTGTCTCGCCTCCGGCCACCACGAGAGAAAAGGGAAATGTGGAACTCCCCTCTCCCCGAGACTCTCTTTAGTGTGCCCCAGATGTCGCTATTGTCCACTTACAAGAATATAGAAGATTAATCCTGTCATTTGAAAAGCTTTCAAAAGCAGCTTTGAGGTTAGTTGCGGTGGCCCGATCGCTGGCGTGCTTTTCCGCTTCGGTGGCTGGAACGGTTAGGACATCCTTTCGACGTAAGCCGCGCCGCAGCTTTGCTCGTCCCGAGACAATCTATGTACCGAATGCGGAGGATGTCGCCTGCTTTCCGCTGGCTGCTCTTCGAGTGCTTCCCAGAGTGGGCCGTTTATAACAAAAAATACAGCCCTCAAACTCAAGATACAAATCTTCGATTGTCATTTACGGATATTGTGAATCATATTCAGCCCATTTCTGAACACGATGGGTATATTTTAAATTTCGTCGAAGTATCCCTTTAAGGACCAAAATTATTCTACAAATTCGACCCTATTTTGGCCAAGAAGTGCGCTACGTGGATATCAGCTAACGGCCGATCTCATTGGCTGAAGAACAGTATTAAGATGCAAGGGGATTGGTTCTTCCGCTGTCGGTGACTGTACGTGAATTTTACCTTTCACCACGTTTTTAAGTCAAGCATTGCAGTCTACGGAGTTGAAGTGCGTCACATGGCAGGGCGTTGTAAGACGTCTGGAGCCAAAGAAACGGGGTAACTCAGACGCAGAGCACGAGGCTTCACAGGATGACGTCAGGTTTAGTGTCCAATCGCAGACTTGTTGTTTGGGGGTATAAGTTTATCCTTTGACCTTGTAATCTGTCGTAGATCCCTCGATGTATTACAATCGTTGCATCTTGGTGTATTTTTGTGGGAAAAATTGGCACAATTACATTTTAGCGTGTTTTTGTAATGCCATCATAATTAGGGTCGGATCTTTCTTTTTATTTAATATTTTGTTTTTTGTCGAACCTCATTTTGTAGTTTAGTTTTATTCATTTTCTTTTCAATACCCATTCTACAAGGAACTCATATTTAGATATAGTCTCCACTTCAACGAGTAGGATATTCTACCTACACCTGACAGAGCAGATAAAAGCAGTAAGTTTTTCACAGTAATCTTCACGGAGTGTGTGTATAACTTAGATTATATTCCAGCTTTCCAGGATCAACTACATAAAACAAAGCCCTTAAAAATCGACAGCCACCTTTATTTTTAAAGTCTTACAATGCATGAATTATAGAATATAAGGTGTGATAGTTGAAAACAGTTTACAAGACATTAAACCATCGTTTCGGATAGGGAAGAATAACTTTTATTTTTTTATCAATTTGCGTGCTACATTAGCAGGAAAACCGGGTGCATCCTTCATGTGACGTCAGTTTCCCCCAAAATTTTGCAGATAAACTAAATTGTTAGGTATCACGAGACATGAATTTTGTTAGATTTAGTTGGGGAAATTTTACTGATGTATCTCTGACTTGTCGTCAGGTCATTTCACCCGTTAAATTTAGCGGGGAAACTGAAAATGCTTAGATTATGCGACAATAATTTCTCTGCCAAATTTAGCGTGCTGAGTGAATTAGTGTATATATCACGTGATATCAGGTCCTTCGACGTCAAGTTTCCGGCTAAATTTAGCGGGGAAACGAAATTGGTGTATAGGTTCGTGACGTCTGGTCCAGTGACATTATGTCACGTGACATCAAAATTCCGCTAGATTTAGCGGACAAAGTGAGTTTATGTATGTCACCTGAGTTGAGGCCCTGCGACATCAATTGATAGTGGCTTCCCCCTGACCAACTTGGCGGGAAAACCTAATCGGTGTATAAATCACGTGACGTGAGGTCACATGACATCACTTTACGTGGTGTGACCTAAGCACCAATTCTGTTTCACCACTACATTTAGTGGGAAAGGCACGGACGGACGGACAGATGCACGGGGAGGGCATCACGGGACTTTTTTGTCACATGCGAGTTGGGCGGTTGGTTGTATGGCATGTGGCCGTTACGTTGCTCTCGCTTCCATCGGGTAGGGTCCACGTGGGAGAAACGAAACCGAGGCGGGCGTCGCCGTGAGGGCGGCGAGGCCGCGAAGTTTCTCGGAGCAGACGACGGACAGCGATGAGCTCGTCGCGGCGGTCCGTCGCGCGTTCTACTCTGTAATGGAAATTCAGAAATATTTTTTTTACAGCGAAGCTGTTTATGGTTAGGGTTCCGTGAATTTTTCGTGTGCTTCAACAAAAACTCAGGTCCAGAATTTGGTGCGAAGTCGATTCATTTTGTGCATCAGCTTGTGCGTCTCATCACTTGTAAATGCATTTTCAGTAGATTAGTTATGAATAGACACCCTTTTCGAGATCAGTAGACTCTCATGTAGATATTAAAGGTTTCTAAAAGATTTTCCGCTGTGCGACCCCCGTCGGCCATGTCTACGCTCGCACAACCCTTTTTTGTCGTCGTTTCGAGCCGCGTGCGTGCCTAGTTTCCTTTCCTTCCGCTCTCGTGGGTTAGCGGTACCGCCGCGTGTGTCTACTTTCCGCCTGGTGGCAGTCCCGTCGCGCGCGTCTAGTTTCCTCCGGCTCCTCGGGGCGGCGATAGTTCGTACGTTTGTTAAAAAATTCTGTGTCACGTCTGTGTCGTCTGCTAAACAGTTTCGCTGGTCATCCACCTTCGGAGACTGAAATGGCTAATTACTTTTGTCAATATTGTTTGTCCCCTAAAATATTGCCTTAATAGACGCTGCAGGAATTCCATAAATAAAGAATAAAAAAGGTTTTACGTTTTTACCAGACAAACCTCGAAGTCCGAACGAGGTGCACGATGTGTCGGTTCAGGCAAGATCTTCGAGACGTGCGAGACCCTGATGAGTGGACCACAGACCACGACGAGGGGACGAGCCGAGCTTGTCCTGTCGTCGTGTGGTCTTTCCGAGATCAAGGTGGGGCTTTGCAGCGTGAACGGCTGGAGAAACCTTCCGCGACGAGTTTTGTTCCCCGTAACGCCCGTGTTGGATAACGGCCTGAACTTCGTTGTAACGCGAACTTATAAGCGGTTCCCTTAGATTTCCGAGAGCCACCGAGCAGCTCAAAGCATGGACTTTATAAAAGTGGAGTTTCGTTCGCTTCAAATCTGATGAGTTCGTCAGTCGTGCCAGGTATATCTGTGCCTCCGACAAGTCAAATTGAGTTGGTCCAACGTTGATCACAATATATATTAATAAAACACCCAAGCCAAAGTCAACTGCATGGTTCAATGTTAGTTGCGATGCATAACAAGAACACCCCCAACCTATTGTGAGCTTGTGTAAACGCTCTATACAACCTTTGACACGGGCGTGCACAAATAAATCGCTGTGAAAATCGGAAAGTACTTTAATTTCTATGAATGCAAAACACGTTTCTCAAGCTGAAGAAAGTTACACGCATCGCTAGAACGCTGGTATCCACTTGCGCGATGCTGAAGGTGTAAAAAGACATAATATATTGAATTTATTGTTGCACGACCAAATAAAAGGCAGCATGCGCAGTCAGCCGCCGCGACCATGAAAAAAATGGCAGTACTCAGCTCGTAGAAGCAACCATTTCCAATTCGCTGGTCACGTGTGGTTCATATCTGAAAGTGAAATTGGCGAGGAGGATGAGAAAGGGGCGAGCGACACGGGTGGAGGGCTTGGGAAATGCTGCCCTCCCCGTGGACAGACAGACAAAATTTGGAATTTGGGGTCGGTTCAGAAGCAGCTTTTAACAGTTAAATGTAGACCTCAACAGTAGATTTAAAATCACTTTAAGAAATGCAGGACGGGGCTTAACAAGTCCGCGCTTCTCGGATCTTGACTTGTTCTTCTACTCTTTATTGGCTAGGGCTGCAGCCTCTGACAAAGATGCGATAATAGATAGTTTAAGAGCAGTGTACGCAAAAGCTATGCGTACTAAAGCAAATAGCGTTGTCAGCACTGCGCATGCGCCAAACCCAAATTGCGTTTTAGATTGGCGCATGACGACGACTCTGTGCCTTTTGCGTATACTAAAAACATTTTAAGTACATTATTCTAAAACTCGCCAACGAGCCGCCGGTGTTCGCCACGCGTCGCATTCCTTAGGTTTTCGGCGACTATAAAAACTGACAGCCTGAAAAAATTGACAGTGACATTCGTATCTAAAGACATATAATGCATGGTGTGCAGTATTTGAGGAGTGATCCTTTAGTTTCGTTTAGAAGGCATTACAGAGTCGTTTCAGGGAGTGAAGAACCTGTATTTCTAACAATTCCCCCGCTAAATTGAAATGGGAAACTGACATTGAACAATAGTCGCGTGATGCCAATTTTTGCGCTACATCAAGTGGGAAACTGAATTGATGCGTAGGTCATGTTATGTCAGGTAACGTGACATCAATTTCCCCGCCAAATGTAACGCGGACACTGAAGCGGTGTATAGGCCGCGTAACGGCAAAGTTCTGCTAAATTTAGATGTGGAAACTGAATCGGTCCGTAGGTCTCATGGCGTCAGGTCAGGTGACATCAGCTGCCCCGCGAAATATAGCGGGAAACCTGAACTGGAGTTTAAGTCACTTGACGTCAAATTCCCCGCATAATTTAGTGGGAAATGCACGGGCGAAAGGAAGGACGGACGAAGGGATAAAATGTTGAGATTGTGGGCTTCCGTTCATAATTATTTGATGCTTTAAAACACGCACGGCGTGGCGTCTCATCTGGCTCCTTGCTGCACGATTCGTTCTTTGGAGTTCTTATTGGATGATACCGAAATCAGATAAGCTGGAGAACAATAATAAGATGCCCGGAACTGATCACGTCCAGCGTTTCTTGAACTGTCAGTGACAACACAGTTTCAACACTTCCTCTTAGTTTTTGAGTGGTTCACCGGCCGTTCCAAAATGCAACGGAAGATATATTTTTTCCTCCTGACGAACGCGCTGCCCACGAAATCCGCAAGATCGATGACTCTAGCACTTTCTGTATCCCAGCCTTTCTTCGTTCGTTTTTATTTTTTTCTACCCATACTTTCTTCGCAGTTCTTAATTTTCCAAAGTGGAGGAGATGGAGATGCTGAAGTTTTCTTTGGACTGCCTCTAGCGATCTGATGAAAGATGACCGTCTCTTCGTCCTGCGTTTGTGAGGCACGACGGCGCCAGCAACATGAAATACGTCCGTCGTCCGCATTCTCTATATACAAAGTGCGGACGGTGGACGTATTTTGTAAACGTATTTATACGGGAGATGGTCGTATTTCGCTCACATATTTTATACAATATCTGGGTGTGCGGTACAATTATGACACATGGTCTGAGAATGGGCAGCCCGATTTCGCAAAACCCTCGATGGCAGCAAAAGCAACAAAAACCAAAAAAACAAAAAACGTAACTTTACGCGGTGTTTCTTGTGGCCATGTGCTGTACGGTCGACATTTTGGACGCGTGTTTTGTATTGGTGCCAACCTACAGAAATCCGTAGAATGACACCGCCGTGTCATCATACGGGTTTCCTTGATCCGGGGGACTTCGAGATCGCCATTTTATGACGCGAAGTCAATTTTCGGACGGTGGACGCATCCTATAAAACCCAGAATTACATTCACGCATGGTCTTTTTCGCCCTCAAGAACTCGACCAAACACCGCGACACGCTCCCTATTTTGAGACCTCAGTTAAATTGTCGTGTCGCGGTGTTTTGACGCTTTTTAAGGGTGAAAAAGTCCACGCGTGATTGTACTATGGCGATTTACATGATGCTTAGGTGCGTCGATTGAATTCGCGCCATAAAAAGACGATCTCACAATCTACCTTATTTAAGCGCTGGTTAAATAAATGGGGAGCCATTCTACTCTGTGAAGATGGATGACCAGCAAAGCTGTTTGACACACGACAGAGACGTGACACAGAATTTTGAACAAAGGTACGAGCACATTTATTGTCTTCGTCTGTGGTCATCTTGACGAAAGGTACGCACCCACACGTGTCGGTCGCCGCCGCCACTGACATTCTCGTTGCCGTTTCCGTCGTTGCTCTTCGTAGGCGCGTTGCTCTTCGGGAGTCCGGACTATAGGGAGTATTCACTGGCGGCCATAGCTGTGTGCGCGAATGCTGAGCGCGTGCTGATGGCGAGCTTAAACAGTTCTTTTGCAACGTGCATTCCGCACCATCAAGAGTGCCGGTCTTAGCAGCCTATTGATGTGAGCTCGTTCTGGAGCATGCGCTCTAAACAGCACCCACAAATATGGCGTCCAGTGAATACTCCCTATACGCGGCCTGCCCATTACGACGAGAGAAGTGAAACTAAAAATGGAGAACGGCAATCGAAGCCTCAAGGAGAATGCAGGGAGTGGTGATCCACGCGCCGCACGCGCACGCCTTCCCCGAGTAAAAAATTCGAAGTAAATAACCAAAATAAATCGTTGACGAACGCGCGTGCAAGATGTCATTTGTTTTAGGTCTTTGCTTTAGAACAGCTACTGCTGCAGACGCCGGCACGTGATCCACGTCAGTGCGGTGCGAGCGTGGAGTGTTTGGTAACGTACGCGAAAAATGCACGGAACCAGAGCCATAAAGAGCTTCGCTGTTAAAGGCTGTGGGACGCAGATGTCGTTGTCGTCGTGAGGTCTCGACACGTTGAGGTTGACGTTTCCATTGACTTGCCGGCTACAAAGCTAACTACAGTAAATTCCCGCTCAGACGGACACATTGAAGCCTTTACGGCCGTACTCCCTTAATGAATCGGCGCATCAGCTCGGGATCTCGCACATATCTGCGTACGCGGATTTGCCTATTTTATCAAGGAGCTCGCTCTCAAGGCCTTTAATATGCCCACGTGACATTAGGTATAAAACAGGCGCCAAGCCACGTTCACCTTTCAATTTATGACACCACCAGGATTAGGGTGATTCACCACATCACATAGGGTTTACGCCTCCGGTGTGTAGTCCAATCAAGAAGAAATTGATTACATAAACAGACGAACAAGTGTGGGCGACAGTTCCTGGCATCGTGCAGCAACATGTATACTTCGTGTATTCATGACACAGAGCACAGCTAAAGCTCGACGTTTCCCTAACACTTCTGCACAGGACAAAAGTGCAAAGTCACGACGCATTCACTGCGCCTGTTTGGTTCAGGAGGCGACAACAATTACGCAAAGAAAGGCGACAAGTTGAGGTTGCGCCTTTCACAAGACGTCATTAGCCTAAAGTTTCTAGGTACACGGGGTGCTTGTTACAAGTGCTGGCCTTCTTCGATGCGTCGACTGAGTTACGTTGCAGGTTGCGTAAAGCGCGTGGTGCACCGCGCAGCGGCAGAGTGAACTGAAAGACCCGATTGTGCTCCCGCAAAAAATCTTTTGGAGTGCGTTATGTCTGTCGTCTATTAATAAAGTTGGTGTCAAGGAACTATAAATTTCCCCTTGTCGGCTGCGTCCTAACCTATGATAAAACAGGCATACACCACTCTAAATATTACAAAATAATAACCCCGCGTACGATGATAACAGCCCAGAACGCGCATATTTTGCCGCTTCGGAAAGCAAGCAAGGTACATGACATGCGCACGAATTCTCTACATGGCACAGGCCAGAATCCCGTTCGTATATTGTTGTCTCACCCGAAATCCGGCCGCAGAAAAGGTTATATTACGACCGAGTAAATCAAGCAGCGCCGGAAATGCATCTCGTCACCT
Organism: Ixodes ricinus; assembly: GCA_037355805.1. Classification (NCBI taxonomy): domain Eukaryota; kingdom Metazoa; phylum Arthropoda; class Arachnida; order Ixodida; family Ixodidae; genus Ixodes; species Ixodes ricinus. The sequence goes on along the minus strand of JAZHYW010048993.1, from coordinate 58,466 downwards.
TTGCTAGTTTGCTATATCACCCACTAAACAAATCATGCGCAGTAACTGTGCCCCAATTTTGCGCTTTTCACAGTGCGTGATTGGTTTACAAGGTGATATAAAAGGCACCAAGGCGACGAGCGCCGTGAACATGCACTTTTGGTGCTGTTTGATTGGCTCCGTCTGATCGTCACATAAGCTGCGGTCCGCCCTAATGTGAAAGGACGTATAGAATTGTCTACTGTATACCGTTATTTCCTTCCCGGATACAAAGAGCCCCACAATCTTCTCATGGTGACGATGTGATGACGTCAACACTCCGCAAGCCTCTCGGGTCCCCGCGCCATAGCGAAGAGGACATGGCCGAGAAGATGCAACAACCTGGTCCCCGTGCTCATTTCCGGGCAGCGACGTCGCGTGTTCGTTACACGCGCAGCCAGATCAGGACCTCTGGACCGGACAGGGTCGTTATTCAACGTGACTGATGATTCAAACCCTTCCCCGAAGACGCGTCGTCTTCGACGTGCCTTCGTGAAGAACAAAGAAGTACAGAAGACACGAAATCGTGCTTAGAGAGGCTTCGTCGGGAGATCCAGGAGAGAGGTTCCCGCAAGGCGCTCCGACTGTACGCCGTTTCACATAACGGTGGACCGCAGAGGACGTTATGAGCCCTCAAAGCGAACTGTAATCCCTCGTGAGCGTCACGTGACCTACTGGAAGGGGCGCAAAGAAGCGCGAGGCGCGTGGTCACGTGATTTGTACACAGCGCTGCATTGGCTGGGATATGTCCGGTAGCGTCCGGTGACGTACGTCGTACGTTGAAGCAGAGTATATAGAAGACTCGGCGCGCTTAGCGCCAATCTGAAGAGATAATTTCTTCGTGGAAATCGTTATTTCGGTCCGGCCTATCTATATAGCTACGCCGTTTCTACTGTTCGCTTGGTCGCTCACCGCTGCGTGGAGGTTCCTGTTGTGATTCGGGATCGAAATCTGAACCCATATTTGACTATCGATCGATTTCTTGAATTGACGTTGAATAACGAGGTCGAGCAGCGGACATACACTTTAATTAGAGTGTACAAAATATTCTGCATGGCGTATTATTATCGTTTCCTGATATCACCACTCTGAAGATGTGGGGTTCCTCTGTTCGTTGGTTTTCCTTTCACCCTGTCTGTCATTTACCTAACAAAGAAAGTACAAACTGAATGAGTTGTTTCTTGGCAAACATGTTTTACATTTAAAAATATCAAAATTAGCAATAGACATAAAAAATAACATTTCACTTCTAATGGCCTATCGTCTCCAATAAAAAACTGTGCGCCTAATAAGACAATACCACAAGTCTTTTTGAGAAACGTGTGTCTGTCTAAAATAATTTGGTCACTCCAACTAAAGGCTTTTCAAGAAAAAAAACAAGAGATGATCTCAGAATTTCTCCTCCACGCAACGAAAAGCTGAATCACCGCTGAAACTGCTCTTTTTGGAAAATGGTTCTCGTTTCTACAGGAATTTGAGTAAGAAATGCTCTGCCTAAAACCACGCGTTCGCGGACCGGCATCACACAGCTGCGAAAAAGCTCTAAACATGTAAACTACACCGTTCTCCGAACAAAAGGTCCCTGGGGAAGTCCAATGCCCTAGCTGAATTTTTTTTTGGTGCCTGTAGTGTGTTCGATTTTTGTAGTGAAAATATTCCTTTGAAAATGCATGCCAGTCCGATGATTTTTCCGAAGACAGATTGATTTGAGCATGCTTGACTTTTGCGGATGGCAGCAGGTAAAGTGAAGCGGATGTGAGATTCGAAAAAATGTCACTCAAACGAAAGTTGCCAACTATACAAAGCAAATAGGTGCCTGCTAATCTGTAGAGGTGTACCTAAAAAACAAACAAAAAGCTTCACAACCAACAACAACAACACACCTTATCGAAAGGTTTTAGTTGCATACCACTAAAAGTCGAGATAAACACGTGCAAAACGCTTAAGGGCTTTTGTGACCTTTCCATCCCCCTCTAAGTTAAGGGTGTCTCTTGACGCGTGAGAAAATGAGATTCTATTTTTAAACACAAACTTTAGAATAAAAGAACGACTTTAAGGTGCCCGTAAAAACATTCCCTCACCTTGTCTATAAAACAGAAGAGCATAATGCAAAAACAGAAGTCGTAAAACTGAGTTTAAAAAAAAAACGATATTTTTTCAGACCATATATAAATTTATTTTACAAATAGATGCCCTGTCAAAGTTTTACGGCTTATATTCCGTCATCCTGTCACTGAACTTATGGCACGCCAAGTCCCATTTAAAGTTTTTTTTTCTTACTTTTGTTAGTTTTGATTTGGCGTTTTTCTTGGCCTTATGTACACCCGATGCATCTATAGAGATGTGGGCTCGTCTGCGCCTTTTTGGAAAAATGCCCTAAAATTGAGAAAAAATGCATGCGTTTTGATGCATCCTCTCGGATTCTCAAAGCCGTACTTTCACATGAAGAGCTCCGTCGATTCAAAATTGCACGCATTTTATGCAGCCAACGTCGCCTTCCCGGAAATAGCCCGCGGTAGCCTCTGTTTCTTTTTATGCATACACCAACGTGCGGCTCTTGCGTCACACCACTTGTGGTGGCGCTGCTGTCAGCAAGGCGCATGCGCTGATGATACACATCACACGAATCTAGTTTCACGCATGCGTGGTGCTCTCACTTGGAGCGGACAAACGCGTGCATCTTATGAGCAACGCAGTATTGATCAAACTGCTCATTGCTTTGCTTTTCAAATTTTATTCTCTACAATAAGATTTGGGTCAAACATTTATTAACGCATTAGCATTAGCCGCCTGGTACATCCGATGACCTTGGACTGGTTTAGAGCACACGTTTATAAAGTTAGCAACGTTGCCAAAGGATGGTCTCACAGCCCGACTGGTTGTTGAAAGATAGGCAAAAATTGTTGCGTGTATGTTTATACAGCCGGAAGTTTGTCTACCTCAGTGGGCGTCTGGTGTCTCAGCTGTAGATAAGCAATTTAGCCAGAGAGGTACAACCGCTAACCTACGGTCTTTAACGTGCAGCTCGCAGTAGTGATACACGACCGCACGCCGGTACGATGCTCATCCAGATCGAAACGGACAGGAGCGGGGATCGAATCCAGGATCGCAGCGCGAGCTTTCGCTTCACGTGCTCCGAGCTGGTGTGCGCTAGACCACTCGGCCACCGATCCCCCCAACTGGCTAGGAAACACCTCCTGTAAGTGTCGACAGAAGGCGGTGGGGTGCATATTTTGACAGGCTTGGAAATAGGACGCATAGCAGCAGAGGCCGCAGAGGATTGGCTGGTTATAGGAAGCGACGCCGTGACCCGAATACACTCCGTGTCACCTTTCGATGGACAGCAGCGGGCGCTACCAGCTATTCCAATGTCGTGTGAGTGTCACGTGAACTTCGGGAAAGACGCAGCAATGCGCGGGGTGCGTAATCACGTGATTTGTATCCAGTGCTCTATTCGCTGGGATAGCTCCTCCAGGTCCGCTGCGGTCCATCGTGATTAGGTAATGTTGAGCAAAAAAGGTAACCTCACGTACAATCTTCAGGCATGCACACGTTAATGGAACATAATACAGACATTTTGTTCGTTTTAAAGTAAAAAAAAAGAACCGCGAAAGGTGAGGAGAGAAATAATACTTTTCGTTTCTAAGCTAGGTGGCGCGAGCTATCGCCCGTTATAAATAGAACCATTAGCATCCATCAATCCATCCTGTAGAGGGATACCCAGAACTGGGGCGGAGCTGAACAGAACGACGCGTCGGAAGCATGTGTGTATCGAACTGGCGAGTGCGGCGAGTGGGAGCAGCCACCTTTCTGACAGTTCCATCGTCGGATCGGCAGTTTTGACGCACATGTGTTTCGCGCTTTAGCCTTGCTGACCACCACTACACCTTGGTTGCTATGTCCTACGTCACGCCGTCGCTTTCTATAACCGGCCAATTCTGTGTGGCCGCCATCACTTCGTGCACATGCTAAGTGACCTGAACTGCTTGCAAAAAGGTGATGACGGGTTTCGGGGAATTTTAACCCTGCAGAATGGGCTGAGAGACTGCATTCACCATGTATATAACCCCTGCGCAAAATGCTAACGCATATCTTCGAAAATCTGCGTGGCAGCAGTTTGTATAATGCATGCACATTATTTGTACAAAATTTGCTGTTCTGACAGGGAGGTTTTCTCATTAAATCAAGATTTCTTTTGTTATATTAGCTTGTACTATTTAGGTATTAAGGCTCCAAACACGGGAAAAAAACAAATGATGGCTTGCGACAACTATTGTGGTAAGTATATCTTGCAATGTTGATGCAAGATGGTCGTAATGTTTAGGTGTTCTGAAGACTGTTGAGAGTTCCAGAATTGTAGTGTAAAGCGACTTGGGGAGTAGTCCCTCTGTTTTGCCGATTCTCTAAAAAGGTTAGTTTTGAAGGCGTTCAACTTGTCCCTTGTTCAACTGGACAGTTCTGAACTGTTCAACTTCAGTTACCAGCGTCATATACTAACTGCGAAAGAAAGGCAATAATTTCGCAATATGTATCTACAAAAGATAACGTTCCAGAGACACGGGAAAAAGCATACTCCAACTCTCAAGTCAACTTTGTGAAAGAAAATACAGCATGCATATTTTATTACAATGTGGAGTAAACAAAATGAGGTATGTTACTCACAATCTGCGCTAACTGCATGCCTAAACTTTGAAGAGATCAAATTGCGTGTTCATGTTCAGGACCAGTATTCAAGTTTTATTATGTTTCTAGCATTGTTCACGTCACTGGATTGAAATGTAAATAAAACATTCTGATTGCCTCTTCTCTGGAGCTAAAATGCACAACGCTGTCCAGCACATGGGCATTGACACATTGAAAAACGTGAGTGCAAATCAAAGCTCAACGTCATATCAGGGACCTTCAATACCCTACTGGTCACGAAACTTCAGTCAAAGTTAGGTACAGCGTCTAACACTGCCCCCAGAGGCGCCAATGTTCCACGGGGGCATTTTTGCTTTGCCACCCCACTTTCAGTGAATCCCCATAAATTTCCAATGACAAGTAATTTTTGAAAGACATTTTCCGACGCTTTGACATCTCGTAAAGCCTGTGATCGATGACTTTATACAAGCAACGATTAATGTTTCATGGTCTTTAACAAGAAAATCTTACAAATAACGTTTTTCCCCTATGTTTTCAGAACAAAACAATGTTATGCAAGCGAAAAATAACCAGGCTAAAAAATGTAGTTGTTGAGCACTCACGGTGTTGAATTATGGCGGTGATAGTGGTAGTGAGAACGCATCTTAAGGCGGAGGAAGGAACGACGAGTGATGTTATTTTGGAGATTGTAGCCGAAAGAGAAGTTTGATAAGTCGACTAAGAGTACAGAGCTGTAGACACTTAAATTAACAAGAAACGGTGTCAGTGTGATAACGCGTCACCGCTGTCTCATTCCAGGTGGGTTCAAAATTTCGATTTCCCTTTCTGGCTGCCAGACTTCCAGCGGTGCCGGCTACATTTTCGGCTCTCAGCCCCCATTTTGCCGACGCTAGCGCCACGCGTTGTCGCCTACCAAGTTCTCCCTTAGAGTTACGGAGAAGTTTCTTGGCCAGTAGAGCATTTGAAGTACTCTGGTTATACATGCGATTGATTCAATAAATATCTATAACACTACACATAAGTTTGCAATAAATATGGCTGTTTGTGAACAATAGTATCCGGGGTCGCGGTACCATTCATTGTTTTTTCTCGCATCGCATGCCTCAACTTATAATCACCGTGAGCGTAAGAAGCGCAGGGCGTGACTTAGTACGTTATGCGGAGTGAAAATCATCTGCTTCTTTTGCAGGAGTTGCGGTGACGTCAGAACGACGCCGAGCTCTGATTGGCTTTGATTGGAAGGATAGGGGTAGACCTCAATGCTAAATGCTTTGAGGTCTACCCACCGTTTGTGTTCATATGGCGATTATGAGCTTGGAGTTTTGACGTAATCGCAATAGACCTATTGCTGTCTACCCAAGCATCAAGGTGAATGCAGGGATTGGTGTTCCACGCGCCGCACGTGCTGGCCTCAGCAGTAGTAACTTTTCCAAAGCAAAAACCTAAAACAAATGGCATCTTGCACGCGCGTTCGTCAATGCTTTCTTTTGGTTATTTACTTCGAATATTTTATACAGGAAGGCGTGTGCAGTGTGGCGCGTGGAACACCAATCCCTGCATTCTCCTTGATGCTTGGGTAAGCACAGCAAATGGTCTATTCCCTCTGTGCAAGAAGCAAACGAACTTGCGCTCCACATAGCTTTTTTCTTTTTTTTTAACACGTTTTTCGGCTTTTGTGTCGAATAACGCCGTAAACTCAGTGGTCCCGAAGGGATTATACCATGCTCGGGAACCAGCCCGCCCTGCGTGTCTTCATAAGCTGTCAACTCCAAAATTATCATATTAAAAAAAAAACAAAAAAACAGGCAGTTTGATTGGGGAAGGCACGTTTTGAACATGACTAATCGGGCATTCCTCACAACCCAGAATATTTCTTCTTGGCAGAAGATAAATGTTAGCTAGTTCTGAGCATATATGCTTCGAACAACGACACCACATTATGACGTCCTATGAACACCCTCTACATCAGACACCGACAGCTTGAGGGCCGGGTAACTAATGGTAGTATCGTAGCGCTTTTTGCGTCATACATCTTTTTTCTTTTCTTTTTTTTTAGGGGAGGTTATAAAACGATGTGGTAATCATCGCATTGGCCAATGAGGGTTTGCAGAGATAATCGAAACTTTCTCGAGATCCTGAATTTGAATATGTCAAGCTGTCCCTGGCTATCTAAGCAATATTTAGAGCTGATGCTGACAAATTAGCTTCTTTTGGGCAGTTCAAGTTTCACGTTGATTGTTCGCACATATCGTGAGACATATATGACTTTGTATGTAATCGAGGTTGGTCTTTTTACGGCGTGAACACTAACGCTTTGATCCCACTTTGTACAGTCCACATAAATCAAGTGGTAAACGTATCGCACAAGGATTTATTAAAGGGTGCCCTAAGATAGTCGAGGCTTTCACTAAAATTGTGGAAAGATTGGCCCACATGATGAAATCACGAAAAATCAAAACCTATGTTTCATCTATACTTTGCTTGTATAAACTTAAATAATAATTTGTGTCACTGTGGCGTTTACTTGGGTCAAATTAAGTAAATAATAGGAAAGCCAATTGTAATTTGTTTTTTGTTTTTTATTTCGCCGATTTTTTAAAGTCGTAACAACGCCAAAATAGCCCAAAAAAACATTTTTTACGAGTTTGTAAAAAAAATGTTTAGCGATAATTTTTGCATAGACAACACCAGTTTCATTATATCTTTCTTTTTACTCCGGGGCTTTCATGAATTGCTACTCTCTATAAATAAATGCACCACCTTTGGGCCCCTCTGTAGTAAATCCCAGCGCCACACGCTTAGAAACCGACTTTTACGCACCGTCCAAAAAGGGATAGGAGCGTTAGTGCACACGCGGCGGTTCAGATGTTCCACATACATTATATGGATATTCCGAAATTTTCTAAAAACAGTTGCATACTAATTGCAGTTTCTTTTCAATTGCCCCTTGAGGGCGAGAACGCTCTCTATGGTCATGGACTGTTTAGGAAATGAAATGCGGGGTTTAGTATTTTTCGCGCGTCTTACTTCGAGCTGCTTCGTATTTTAGGGTTTTACTAGCGAATGCTGCAATCACGTTGACCTTACCATAATTATAAGTTTATTAAGGGTTCTACGTTAATACAATTATCACTGCCTATCGTGATTAAAACGTGACATTCCATTATGTTACATTATATAAAAAAACCTTACCAGGTAGAGGAAAAAATGCACAAAAATAAGCCTATTCTTGCAAAATTACTTTCTTGGGCACGTATGTACCTCGCAACATTCGCGATCTGAGAATGGTGCTGACTGGGCCTGAACGAAGCATTGCGGGAAGTCTTCTTTTTTTTTTTCGTGCGAAAGGCATCAAGTTTTACCTTCATCAGCAAGGACTACCGTTCGAACAAGCCATCAGATCCACCTGTTCTTGCGCATTGCCTCACGCACGCTGCCCCCTTTCTTCTCAGTTCTCTAGAAACTTACTTCAGTGGGGGCTAGAGATAACTAAATATTTGTTTAGCGCCTCCATTTTGCACAACCTAAATAGCAAGGCTTGAGCACGGGACCTTTTTTGGCATCATATACCTCGTTCACGCCCGACATACAGATTGGACATGTGGGTCGCGTCAGCCTTCGGGTAGGTCTCGCGTTCGATCGGATCAAAACAAAGATTTCGCCTCTTTGTTGTTGTTGTTTTTTTCCCCACATAGTGCTTTTTAAGTCAAGATGTGTTTGTGTTACTGCTCAAGAAACGATTGTTTCTGCGAAATTACTCTTCTATTCGATCAATTGTAAAAAAATAGATTGTGTTCTGATAAACGTTGATGAGCGGCTCTCATATTGAATGAAAAAATAGCACTGTGTGTGTTGTTTCATTAGTAAATTAAACTCGGCGTGGGTAATATATTAGTTTTAAAGAAAATCGGAATGCCTTATAATAAGCTCTTGCTGTTATTGTTTTCCTATTTAGGCGTTGATATCATTTGGGGCTCTGATATAATTTCTGGTGAAATTAATTTGAAAAGCGTTGGTACTATTTATTTTAGTCTTATAGTTAAACTCAAACTATGGTACTATTAAGAAAACTGTTCTGTCACCTAATGTGTGGTTATAAATTTTAACTGCAATCAAGAGCGCATAGTTGTTTAAAAAAATTATTGCGTAAGTATTTGTGAGTTTTTTTTATACATCTGGGAAAATACATAAGATTTTAAGTTTCTTGTGAATTTTTGGTGGCTCAATATTAATATATCAATATAAAATTAGAAACTTCATATTCGTTTTCGCAAAAAACCTAAGGCGAATGAAACTGTATTTTAACAAGTAAATAAAATATCATATCTTCTTTAATAAAAAATATTATTGGCCAAACCATTTTATAGCTCAAGTGCACATCGTAACCACAAGAGTCTTTGGTACAAATTTAAAAGTTAATTAATATTTGTCTGTGGTGTCTTAGCCTACCTATTGATTGAACAGTCCCGACTTCCCCCATTTATCGTATGTTTGTTTTGTTGAATTTTCATTCAACAAACCACAACGCAGTTGTTGTGTTGAACCTTTGTTCAACACAAAAACAATATCTGTTAAACCTCGTTTTAACCAGAACTGTTTTTTTGTATGCACATTGTGTCCAAAATATGTAAATAAATCTCAGTTATTTACACAATAATCATCGCCCTCGTGACAAGCCACAAAAAAAAAAAACGTACAATTCCGATTGAGTAGAGTTATAATCGCACCGCTCATCGATATGTCGAACGCACACACTTGGGCATTTTACCCACAGTATGGGGGCTTTACGTGAATTACGGAATGCGGGCCCTGCGGGTTCGCGCCCTAATACGTGTTCAACACAGCACGGCGTTTTGTACTCGGTGGTAACCGAACGCAAAACTTTCTGAGAACCCGATTGACGCTAATTCTAGAAAAAAACTTGCCCTCTTATCGCTCCCGACTTTTTTTTTGCAGCTTTCAATGTGCAATATTTTGGGTGCTACGATCAGAAACGAAACATCTGGGATGGTAGGACATTCTGAGAGTAAATAAAATGGGTCTAAACGTTTAGTCTCGCGCAATCGTGAGGTAGATAAATCGGGCCAATAGGAAAACTAACACAAACTTTATCCTTTACTGTCCAAAAGAATTTCGCCTAGCCGGTAGAAATAAGAGTCGAATGCATTTCCAAATGGTACAGATTTTCAAACAGACAGAAACAAGCCGGCTTAAGCCTCAAGGCTCCTATGCCTTGTACGGCAGACATCGGAGTAAAACATTATGCAAATTAGATGTGCCTACTGAAAGTATCTACATATACAAAGTTATGCATTTACAAAGTCGAAATTAGAAAAAAATCACGAATAAATAAGTAATAACAACAACAACAGCAGCAACGAAACTCTATATTACAGATTGCTAGAAAATAAACAAACACAAAGGAAGTTGCACTGTTTTAAGTTTTGTTTACCATATTAAAGCTTTCTCTCGACATTGTACAAAGGAGAGTATCGTAGGTTGTTGAGGATATGAGGTATATAAAATGCCCACGTACGTTCAACATATTTTATCCTAACTTGAGGATACCAAGTCCGAGTGATGGAACCATCAAATACTGCTTGATGTGTGGTGTTCTAAAATTGTATTTCCAGAACTGTCGTAGAACGACGGTTTCTATCAAATTCCGCTAAGGGATGGTAGTTGCAGGGCATTAAATATGCAAGTACCTGAGACCTCACGCCTACCACACGCATCATTTTCCAAGGCACGTTTATACAAATATTTAATTAATTATTTCGCGCCAAGACAAAGAACGTCCGGAGTTAGCAGTTTAACTTAATACACTAAAGCTTTGGTCCACATGTTTCCATCAGAGAAAGGCAGAACATTCTGAATATTACAAAGGCAGCATTATACGCTTCTTGATCGCTTATGGAACTTGTCATGATCATGCCGCAACTTATAGATGTCTCTAAAGTGATTTATCTCGCTTTTAAACTCAAGCACTACTTATTTTACGTAATTATTGGGACTACAGTCGCTTGCTGTATATTGTGCAACGCTGCCGAAGCTGAAGGCTCGATTTGTTTATGTTGTATTTAGAAAAAATGAGTTTTAATTTAGAAACATTTACTTTCATTACGCTTGACAAAAAAACAGCCTGTCATGAGAATGAGACTTCAGAAATCTTTGAACAGCGACATAATAATCCGCGTTACAAGATGGAAAAATCCCATTGTCTGCATACTGAAATACTTTACTTCCATTTATAAGTCTGAGAAATTAATTTACATCTAAATTATTGAGCCAAATTTATTGGAGGTCCAGTTTCACGTGTATCAATACACTTTTTTTAAGGCGCAGCAATATGTATCTTAAATATGAGTAAATATGTATGCCCAAACATAGATAACGAACACGAATGCGATGACCAGAACAAGTGCAACTCTAAACTAATTTTCTTCGCGACCAAGTGACCGCTGAAGATTCAAAAGGAGCCTGCTTAGGTTGGGTAAAATATTTCGAACGGTTTATATTTCTGGTTTATACAAGGTTCAGGTTTCGATAAGACAAAGTTTGAAAGATTCAGGTCAATGTTTCATGAGAAAGGTTCAGAAGGAGCATGCTGAACATGCTCTTTCTGAACCTTGCCAATCGATTGGCCGCAAAAAAAAAAAGTACTTGAAAGTTGCACTTGTCCTTGTCCACTCCTTCGTCTTCGTCATCTGTGTTTGCTCATATAACATTACTCAGTACCATGAACCGACGAGCTTAAGTCTTGTTAAAGTACTCAAAGCCGTGTCCTTGTGCCTGTGCCTTTGTCAACATAGTGTATGTTAGGCCTTAAGCGCGTACGGGTACCTGTGACGAGCTTAGACATATAATTAATTTACAAACTTGGAGCTTTGTTATTCTCTTTAGAGATGATCAAATTTATACTTGTAAGTTACTAACCACAACCACCCGGAAAGGGTTGTATTGAGCTTTTAACGTCCCTTATTTTCAGACACGCGCGCGTGACCTGCGCTTCCTTAAGGTCAATTAGCATGCAGGAAAGAGCAGCAGTTGTCTAATATGCTTCAAACATCCGTGTTCCTGAGAGGTTTGGTGTGTATTATTAATGTTTCGAACAAAGCCTGTGTGTCACCTTGCCACCGTTGCCCGTTTATTCCGTTCTGTATACAATGAAACCGAGGGGGTCCTGATATGTGTTCTTCGCCTTTACCGTAAAATGTACATTTTATGTCATTGTAAACTGTTCTGCATAACATGAGCGTACTTTTCGCTCACAGAATATGTCAAAAGCGCTATGTGGGGTTAAAATCATTAACAGATTGGTGCGGATATTGCGCAATTTCATTCAAGTGTCGTGAGAATGAGGACGATGACAACTGTGCAACAAGCTGACAAAGCAATCAACAAAATCAGAAAAGAGAGCCTCATTTCCAGCGTCCGATATTGCTTGAAGCTGAATTTTGTTTCTAGAATTACCTTCATAAACTGCCGCTTTCTTCAATTTCTTAGTCTCCCTCTCTCGTTCAGCTTCTGTCTTGTCGCCCTGTCATTGGGTGGGCGTAAAAATAAAAGGGTTGACGACAAAGGGCGAAAAAGTTTTCCGCCTTGTGCCACAACTGTTTCGGGCGGTGAGAAATACTGGATTGCTTTCGGAAAGTTTTGGAAAGGATTTGATCTCCCACTACCTTGTCTGTACCTACGCCGCTGCCAAAAGACACACCACGAAACTTTGAAACAACCATGAACGGGTTTCTAAAAACAAAAGAGGGTCACGAAATCATGCAGTTTTGAAACTTTGTTAAACTGAAACCGAGAAACGCGTTCCATGCTATGTCTCGATTTCGCCTTTTTCGTCCGCCCACAGGGGACACGCCAAGCGTGTATGTCCAATGTTTCGGGAGGAAACGAATTAGTTTCGTTGGCGATGCATTCACTGGAACTCCAAGCTTGAAGGTCGAGCAGGCGTTCAATAAAAGGGCGTCCTGGCTTCACGCGAAAAACATATCGCCAACTGAAATCTCAAAGCGTTAGCATGGGATAAGTATAATAAATGGAAAACGCTGTTCGTGATTGCTGATAGGAAGTTCTGTCCCTTTTAGCAAAGCACTGTTCACTTTTCCACAAAATTTTGATATTAGTTTTGTTTCTTCCCGCTTCAATTTGATGTGGTTGTAGTTTTTAGCGCAGGTGGATCCCCTGCTTATATACAGGCTCCACCAGGACTGCTAGAAACTTTTGTGACTGTCTTGGTATAGACAGGGTCCGGTGTACATTTGATTATCAAAATCATTCACCAATCGACCTTTCTGATGACGATTTTTCTGTGGGCCTGTCTTGCTTAATAAAACAGAAACCAATTATAAAATGCTGTTTACCAGCAGGGATAATTGCCAGTAGCGATCTGATAGTTTTAACTGATCTGGTGTAACTTGTTCGTACCTTGTTTATTTTATCTTTGAAGGAAGCATCGAGTGATCTAAGCTTCAACGCTTCGTACAAACGAAGATTGCCATGACAGAGGTAGCAAATATGTTAAGGAAGTTATCTCGCACGCCGATTCTGAGACGTGTTTGGAGTCAGCTTCGGCGCCCTCTGAAGGTTATTTCGTCAACTTATGGAAACCTCCTGGTAAGGTTTCCACCGGTGGTCGGCATAGAGGTCTTCTTCGACACGCGGATCAGTTACTGGCGTAAGCTAGTCTGGTTAACCGCCATGACGTCGTTTGCCTTCTACACGGTGGTCGGTTGGAGGTCGGTGCTAGGAGACTATTTCAACTACGAGGTATCCGTCTCGTTCGATCAGCGCGTCAGTGAGTTTTTCCAGTTTCCCGACGTGACATTCTGCAATGCGAATATCGTCAAGAAGTCACGCTTTTGCGAAGGTGATGGGCCATGGTCCTTCAATCACTCTGGGATGGACGTCGACGTGTGCAATGAAAACCTCGTAGGTCTCCTTTCAAATATTTTTTAAACATAGGTTTTCTTGAATTTTTTTATTATTATTGGATAACACAAACAAGAACAATGAAAAATTAGAGTCATTTGCTGCTTAAATTAGCCCCACTTAGGCGTGAGAGATATATTTAACGGCGATATGGGTCTCAAATTATACAGGCACGTTTATAAATATGACTTTCACTTAGGAGAAATTCCTGAGCAGATCTTTGAGTCAAGGGTAAATTACATGGTTTCTTAAATTATTGTCCATATTTAAATTGTGCAAAGTTGTAGAAATATTAACTTTTTAGGTGAATTGTCAGTGCCATTTCTTTTGAAGATTGACGCAGTTCAAATTAAATACGAAAATGATGAAATAACAGCTAAAACAATTGTAAAAAAACGTCTGGCTCTAACAAGCCGTAATCACCGTAAGCAGTCCGATCAGAGGGACATGTTTAAAATGGAGAATAAAAAGGACGTTGACGGTGGCCATTACAGGATTTTTGTTCCGCATTCCGATATTTAATTTAAATGTAATAAAGAGTTTCATATCTTTTTCCGTGTCTATAGTAGCTAATTTTGCTCAGTGGTTTGTTTTAATTATCCTCTTTTGAACTTCTGGGCCTTTTGCGGCGCTACTGCTTTCAAAATCCGGTAAAGAAAACTTAAAAAATAATTCCTGGTAAAACATAGTAATTGTGTTTATACAAGGAAACCTGCTAATTACTGGATAATAAAATAATTGGCAGAAGGAGGAGATTAAAGTTTTAAGCCCCTATATTGTATTTCATTTTTTTTTAGAAATCAATGTTCAATTTTGGTTGTTGAGAACTGTTTAATGCTTTATGAACATATTGTATTTTAAGACTCAGAACAAAAAATGTTTGATGTTGTCTTTTATAATAGTTTGTCGCGGCTTTCAGAATAACAATTTCACAATAGAGAGCCATACACAATATACCCTTTAAAGCGAGCGCATCTCTTTCTGATTCTGCGCCTAATGTACGATTGTTTAAAAGGTATCTATTCGGCTTATAAAAGCCGAATAGATACCTTTAAACTAGTCTTTCTCTTGTAAAAACTATTGAGGCTTGGAATTCATTGCCTAATGATGTTGTAAATTTGGAAACCGTGTCCTCCTTTGAAGATTCCATTGCAAAGCTGTTAACATATTGAGAGTTCAAAGTGATGCCCTTTAATTGTGCAATTTGTAATAATTATGTGGGTTAATTCGTTCAATTTGTTTATTTGTTTAGAGGGCGAAGGTTGCGCCTTGTTGTCATTTCTTGTTCGAACAGCAGTGTCTGCTGCATTGTCAATTTTTTATGCTTGCGTTTTTATGTGTCATCACAACGATGGATACTCTCCCTGTATTAGCCCTCAAGAGAGGGCTGACAGTATTTTCAAATAAATAAATAAATAAATGTACATGTGTCTCAGTGAAGAAGGTCAAGACAAAAAAAAAACATATATATATACATATATATATATATATATATATATATATATATATATATATATATATATATTGAAAGGGAACGTATTAAGTGAATGATAAATTAAGGTTTTGCCGGTCGTCTATGTAAGCCTGGCGACACCCCAAGATTGTGTGTGTACAAGACACTTTAAACGACTTTAAGACAGTCATGTTTTTGCGAAAGTCCTTGGTTTGTACACTTTGACGGGGACAGCCTTTTTTTCTAGAGTCTGGATGACAGTTCCCTTAAAAAAGCGACGGATGACTTGATGGCGTGGGTTGCACTGGCGAATGCTGAACAGGCGACTGAGGCTATGGACGATGGCTCATCAGTTCGAGGAGACACTAATGGGATGCCGCTTCCATGATCAAGACTGCAGACGACAAACGGTAGGTTTCTGCCAGGCTGTAGCACCCCACGTCATGAAGCAGAAACGTCTCGTTTTATAACTTGTAGACGGCAAACTCATCGATGAAAAATTCGTAAAGGTCGTATCTTTTTACGCCAAATCGTCGAAGAGGAGCTAGTTGAAGTATAATTTGTGCGATGAGTATTTTCCTACTAAATCGATTTGCAGAAAAGTAAACGTAAAAGAATGCACTAGTGGCCCCTTATTAAATTAAGTTTTAACCAGTTATAAATTTTCAGCTAGGTTGAACCGCCTTTATACACGTATTCTTATTTAGAAGTTTCAAGACGAAAGCTTATAGCACTATTGGACTACCTTGTGATTTGGAAAATATTCTATACGAAGGGAACATAAACAAGGCATGATGGAACCATAGATGTCAGATAACGAATATATTCTCACAGAAATTTTACCTGGATAGCTTTTATGTGCAATATGTTAACAATTATTCTTTGCCTGGTTGCCACTTTCGACAAGCGTCTCTATCTACACTTTGGTCCACGCCCAGTTGCCCTATTCGGCAAGTTGTCCTTCAGCATGATGGCCTTCGAAGAATTGACTTTGCACTAGTCGGTTGGATTTCACGCTATAAGAGCTCAAGGTGGTAGCGTTGAGATGTTTTCAGTGGCTGCACAGTAGATCTACAAGACGACTTAAAGTTCATGTTAAGGCATGTTTAGATACATATTATGAGTTTTCTGATGGCGTGATTTCTGGGGCACACTTTGCGGAATGGATCACGAGCGGGCCAACGAAGGACGCTGCTGGCAGACGTGAAAAAATACAAAGGAACCTGGTACTTTATCCTGCACGAAATATTTTGGAAGATACTGCGGACGCCGAAGCACCAAGAAAATGTCCTCACAGTGCATGCTTGGATTGTTTACATGCACCGTTCGTCGTTTGTTTTACCGGTGAATCCATATTCGCACGCTCATTGTGCTTGCGTTTAACAGTGTAGCATCTACGCTCTGAGAGTTCGGCATGCTCCGGTACTCGGGATACACTATTGGCAATCGCCTGTTCAATGAAACTTTACTTGTCAAAAAGGGAAATTTGTTTGCTATTATGAAAATAATTGCAACACTGTTTTGAAGCCATGGACGATTACGTTGCCATTTCGACGTTGTCAAGAACCCTTATTTTTTACAGATTTTTCAAGCGATTGAGCTTCGCCAATTGCTATTGTTTACAATGTGTCGAGGATGAAAACTCAGACTTCTTTGTTGTCCGGAAGGACTCGTCGCTCCGATGACCGTAAGCCACAGTCAATTGTTTTTCTTTTTTCTGGTGCATCGATTTTGTGAGGGCACAGTGAGAATTATTGGGCCAGTTTTGTACCTACTCATAAGCTTGTTCTGTGTACTTTTGTGTGTTGCTGTCGCTTTGGCGTCTTTAGGTGGAAGTGTAGCTTGGAAAGTGGTTCGTATAATGAGGCCAAAGGTTAGCTTACATCTTATCTTCAGTAGGCACTGAATCCAACCCGTGTACTCGAAGACATAAAGAATGCTTCCGCCCGGGGACAGGAAAATGGGACAAAGCAAAGCTAGTCTCCAGAGAGTCATGGGGGATTCCTGGAGACCAAGGTCATGTGGTGGCGACTCGTCAAAGTCAGCTCGACACAATTACCAGCTTGCACGAGTTGCCACATCCCATCGTAAGAACGATTTTCGCGACAGGTTGCACTGTTGGGTGTAAATATTACAAAAGTGTCGGCGAGATCACATTCGTGTTTTACTAATAACTACATTGGTCTTCAGAGTTTACAGGGGTATAGCGACTTACTATTTTCTTCTTACTAAGCTGACTGAAAAAAAGGTGTGGAAGATATCTCCAGACGGCTGGATTAAGTATGACTTTCAAAATAGGGAAGTATCTCGCTGCTGCACAGTGTAGACCAACTATAGAGGGGACATCTACCTACACTGCCGATTATGCTCTTTTATAAAATGAGTGTATGCTGCTACACGAGTAGAACACATAAAAATGGCACGGGTAGGATACCAATTCATGATATAGGAGGCTGCATTTTTCGAATTGGTTAGGCATGCGGGATGAGACTGCTTGTTAATGGGTCCAAAGATTGCGAGATTAATGCATTTTTGACTCAGCCAAAACCCCCGATTCTCCAAGCCACACAAACAACAACACAAAAAAACACCTACGTCTGAAACACAACAATTCTTACGGTGCAAGTCTAAAAATTTGAGATGGCGGGAAAAATTACATATTCAGAAATGTTTTCCAAGACAAGAAAACAAGACATAAATGAACATTTTGCAGCAACGCGAGAATGAGGAAATACGGAAGTTGTCCCCAATACAACAGAAGAAGAACGTCTCAAACCCATCTGAATGTTAGCTGTGCTTGAGACTTTCTCATTTTCTTCTCTTGGTGTTAACCTCCATATCTCCTCAGTTTCGGCTTGCTTCAAAAAGGTCAGTAAACACCAGTTCCCTCGCGCCCCTACGTCTTCTTTGTTACATAAATGCTAAGTTTGGCTTGCAGTTTAATGTTTGTTTAGAAAGGACGTAAAAACGCTTTTGCTGATCACCGAAATAGCGAATCTACTTTCCGTGGAATAGGAGTGCTGGTATTTTTAAAAACACCCAAACTATACTTTTATTTTGTCTTTCACAGACACAAACACTCGCGCATTTGTACACACACGGACAGGCACGCAGACACTTTTTCTTTCTAGTTGAATATTACAAATATTAAAGCCTGCGCGGCTCACTTAGAAATCTTGATTTCAAGTACCATCGCTGAAGATTTAGAAATGAACGTCTGCGTTATATAGGAGTGCTTCCGTGTAACCATGACTTGGTGCACGCTAAAAACTACATGCTAGCGGTGTATAGTACTAACAAACCCGCCCTCCACAGCGGCGAAATAAGGTTGTTAAGGCACCACTATTTTTTGCTGTGAAGTAACTTGTCCATCAGTATAAACAAGATGACGTGTGACAATCTGGTTGGGCATTTCCCCGCGTCTTCGGAACGTTGAGATGAAGTGAGCCCAGCTCTAATTGCCGGCAGTAAGTTCATTCTACGCTCCGAAAAACGAACCTCGAGAATAGAAAGGAGAGGGAAAAGAGGGTTAAGTAAACGGCAATAAAGAATGGGAAGTTAAATAAACTCTTAATGACTTAGTCAAGAAGGATTTAGAAACGGTTGAGGGGGTACGTATATATTCAATTTCGCGTTAATACTATTTCAATAATAATACTTTTAGGTACTCTCTCTTTCCTTCAGCTGTAAGAGATTGAAACAGCCTTGATCCGCTATTTTTTAACAACACAAATGTAGATGCGTTCATTCAAGCTCTCGAACAAGACCTTCTTAGAAAATTCATGAGTTAGTTCTTTCTGTTATGTTCTGTTTTGTTGTTTCAGTATGAAAGAAAGTGACGACCTCTAAAAATTACTGTTTTTCGCGTGACTCAAAAATTTGGTGTGTTGTTTTTATTTTTACCATACCTGCTATAATCCCCAATGGGGATTGGCAGTATTCTGAAAATAAAATAAAATAAATAAAAGTCCAACCGCCGATGTGGTTTCAAAAGCAACGCCAAAACTGCATCGTCACTTCGTTCAACATCCTTTTGCATCTTATAATTCAACTGGTCCACGCCAAAAAAGTGAATTATAACGCTGTATTCAGGTTGCATGTTTGATTGAGCCCTTTATAGCGAACGCGCAGAGAGGAGGAGCGCGGTGATGGCGCGCATTTTGAACTGCTTGATTTGCATTAGTGGAGTTTCTCTATGCGCATACCCGAAAGGGGAGCGGAGTTGCGCGTAGGTCCGCCATCCTGGGCTCAAAATAATTAAAATGTCCGTGGGAATGCCACACTTTGTGTTTGCATGAGATGGGTGCACCGCCTACGCAAGCGGCGTTGTGCCCTTCTGAGTCTGCGTACTCGCAAGGTAGCAGCGTACACATAAAACAAGCACTCTACGGTTGAATGAATGCAAAAGGAAACAACGTAACACACAGACCTGACTAGAGCTCTTAGTGTAATTACATTTCGTCTACGTCTTCTTTTTACTCTTATGCACTACGAGCCAGAAGTAGAAAAAACACCTTTTCTTGTTCGTCTCGTATGTATTGGAATGCCAAATCGAAAATCAACCTAATGCCAGGTAGTCCAATTTTTTTAAGCGGTAGCTTCATAGGGTCAACCACGCTTTAGGTTATAGGGCAATACGTACACCCGCGTTTCGACCTGGTGCTTTCAGTAGCAAAAAGGTGTTGCGGTGCGTTGCGCAGCACGTACGCGCGAAGCTTTTATACAATGTTGCGTCGCAACGCAGTCGACCACAGTGAACAACCAATAGAAGCTAGCTATCGGCGCATTCTCTTAACCAACACCAATGGACCTCGTTGAGCAGAAACCAGCTAACATGGCGGAAACCCCGCGGTAGCACGGGTATAGAGGCGGCTCTTCAGTCTCCACCGAGGATCTCCCTCAGCGCTCGAAAGTGAGCAACTGGCGAATTCGTTCCTCGAATATGATCGCGGGTATGGGGCACGGGTGGGCAGCGAATCCGATTCGCCCCTATTTGCGCGATCCACCGCCGGGATGATGCTCCTCCTGCGTCGACGACATCTCTGCCACGAGTGGGTGCGATATCTGGTTCGCTCCTGCTTCGTTAATGGCTCCCCTGACTCCGTTGCCTCCTTATTCGCACACGCTGCCACCGACGTCGCCGCGCTGGCCATGCTCGCATGCTGCAAACTCTGTTTGGCAAACCAAACGAAATGAAAAATTGGGCGCAGTGGACCCGTGGAACCACGTGGACCTTCGTTCGTCGACCGGAATTGCTCACGGTTCGCTCTTGCACATGCGCCTGACCCTTCTTGTTTCCCGGCTTCTGACTGGTCGAACGCACCACAACCCTCAGAAAGTTGAGCAAATCTCTACCAGCTTGCATCGCACTACCAAGCATTGCGTCTCAGCGCGCGCCGTACCGCAAGCGACAGCTCCTGACCGCAAGGACGCCGCAGCGCACTGAAACGATTTCAAAACCGAATGTGCGCATTGGCCTCAAGTAAGCAAGGTCATGTAAGTCCCGTGGCTCAAGGGCGCGGTAACGCAATCAAGGTCATGTACTTAATGCCCGTGCTGAAGCGCCGGTCGTGTAAGGGCCGGTCGTGCTAGGTCGTCCTAGACGTTGTCTTTGACGTCGTCCAAGACAACTTCTAGGACCCCAAGGACGACGTCATCCAGGATGTCGTCCTCGGTGTCGTCGTTGAGGTCGTCCTCGACGCCGTCCTTGGCAACGTCGTCGACGTCGTTTTAAACTCCGTCCTTGACTTCGTCCTCGATATCACCTTATAGCCCTTCCCTGGCAAATGCCGGGCGCTCCGCGCTAGCGCTCGTCGAGCGGTCGGCCTCCGTGAGCGATCGGTCACGTGATCGATCCCAGTGGCACGCTCTGCAAAGCAAATCGAGCGTAACGCTCCCAGCGCCACCGCTTCCAGAGCGTCTGCTCTCGCTTTTGAACAGTTGCGGTTCCCATTGCTATCTTGCTGAAAGCATGAAGTTCTGATCGGAACTTTATGCTTTGACAAAAAATTGATTGTTAACTACTTGATTAACGGCGACCCCGACGTTAAGACACAATTTATTTTCCCTTACGGTTATATAAGCCCGATAAAAACAACTAGAAGTACTTGTACGAGCCGTAGGATGCTATTAAGCAATACCAAACACGTATGCCATAAAGCGATCGTCATCTCCGAAGGCTACTTCCATCTGCGAAGTATTTGGCCTGTTGTCTTCTAATTATTCCAATTAGATTACAGAGGCCACAAAACGCACAAACGACGTATACCTAGCTCTTCATCCGAATAGGCGCACACAACGCCTTCGATGTAATGCGATATCTTAGGCCTCTTTGCCGGCCAGGCAAACGACTCGGCAAACACTTCGCCGAGAACGGCTGCCTCGTCGTCACTCGAGCTGGAGCTAAGCTGGTATCTTCGTCGCTGTCACTGCGTTTTATTAGACCTCCTGAAATTAACTGCAACAATGTCATCGCCGCAGTATGCTCGGGCGAGTCGGTCATGACGATGGGAACGAAAGCAAGCACAGCAAGAGAGCCCAACCAGCTATCGAAACAAAAAAGCCGCGAAAGTCCTTCACTCCCCCGCGGGAATGTCGATAACGAAACTGAAACAATGCGAGAGACGACTACAGATCGTACTCCTCCGAAAAAGGCTGCGCGGAGAACTACTCCGGACCGCTCGACGCGCTCCGCCACTTTTCCACGGAGCGGTTGGAGCCGCTCGGCGAGCGCCCCACCGGCTCCAGATCTACAAGCGGCACACGGAGAGATTGCTCGCATCTCGCGGGGAACAAGAATCCGCTCGGCGAGCGCGCGCCGAGGCGCTCGCTATTTGCCAGGGGAAGGGGCTATTAGACGTTGTCCTTGAGGTCGTCCTCGTGGTCGTCCTCGACGTCGTTTTAGACGCCGTCCTTGACATAGTTCTCGAAGTCGTGTAAACGACGCTCTTGACTTCGTCCTCGACGTCACCCTACACGTTGTCCTTAAGGTTGTGTTAGACATTGTGCTAGATGGCGTTCGTGACGACGTCCCCTAGGATGTCGTCAAAAACAGAAAACGACGTCGTCTATGAAATCGTCTTTATGGAAGTCGTAAATGTTTTAGTCGTTGTCCTTAAGGTTGTCCTAGAGGTCGTCCAAAACCTTGTTGTTGACGTCGTCCTCTAGGAGGTCTAGGCGACGTCCTAGGGGACGTCTAGACAACTAGGTGTCCTAGGGGACGTCTTGAGGACTAGGCGTCCTAGAGGTATTCCTAGGGCGATTTCTAGGACGATGTTAAGGACGACGTTGACCTTGATGTCCATCTAAGATGACTTCTAGTGAGGTCGTAATATAGGTCGTTTTAGACGTCGTTCTTGACGTCGTCCTTATCGACAGCCTCGTCCACGTCGTCCTAGATGCCGTCTTAGACATGGTCCTTAATGCCATCCTAGAGGTCGTCCTAGACGCCGTTCTTGACATCGTCCTCCACGTCGTCCTAGGTGTCATTCTCAAGGTCATCCCAGGGGTCGTCCTAGAGATCCCTATTGACGTCGTCCTAGAGGTTGTCCTAGAGGTCGTCCTAGACCTCGTTCCTCCCGTCGTCCTCTAGGACGTCCTCTGTGAGGTAGTCCTAGAAGTCGTTCTTCATGTCGTCTTCTAGGACGTCCTAGACGTCGTCTTTGATGTGTGCATGGCATATTACAACCACTTTATAACCGTACATTTTACTTTCGTAATCGTGTTCACCAACGATGTTCCCCTTAGGCTACCTTTTTATTGTGTTTGGTCGAATGAACGTGCGTGTCATTTTTCGATAATGTTACGAACTGGGTGCTGACACATTCTTCATCTAGTTTTGTAATGTTCCCAGCTTCAACGATTTTCCTTGGAAGCTGATTGCGGTTCCCACCTAACACAGTACTTTTGTCCTACTGCGCTGAGCAGCCACAGTTCGGTTTCTGTGCAACACGTGGACGCTTTGAAACCACGTGATCACATTCGACAAATATAGATATGCGCGGCGCGGGGAAATCAAATGCACAACTCT
This sequence comes from Ixodes ricinus, assembly GCA_037355805.1. Classification (NCBI taxonomy): domain Eukaryota; kingdom Metazoa; phylum Arthropoda; class Arachnida; order Ixodida; family Ixodidae; genus Ixodes; species Ixodes ricinus. Next base: position 35,382 of record JAZHYW010048993.1, on the reverse strand, counting down.
GGTCTCCTCCGGGGCACCATATTTAGTTGATCGCAAGCAAAAAGTGCCGAAAAAATACAGGGACACAGTTCAAGGGAAACAGGACAAGGAGCGCCTTGTCCTGTTTCCCTTCGTCTGTGTCCTTGTATTTTTCCGCGCTTTTGCTTGCAATGAACCAACTGGCCCAAATCTCCACTTTACTTTAGTTGATCGTCGCACTGTCGGCAGCGGGGCTTAATCTAAAATGCAGAATAGTCGAGTAAATAAAAAAAAAAAACTCCTTGTACTGCCTGTCTTGCTTCGAAGAATACAAGACAAAAAAAATGGCAGTGGCATTTGGATGTATCGATAAAACCATAAAATAAAAAAATCCCGTTTTACGAGGTAAGAAACCGACGCTAAAATTCCACATCAAGCTTCCTGGCACGCACTGTCACGTTTCTTTTCCAAGCACCTCCTCGTCGTCCCCACCCCTATTCTTTTCGAGGATAGAGGATGCACGATCTGAGATGGTGCAGCATCGCGTTAAGTGAATAATCCAGCGCAGGTAATTGGGACGTAAACAACTCTGCCACCTTCTGCAGTTTTTCCATACCATGCTAATCACGTTCACAAAATAGGAATTAGCTTCCGTTAGAATGTAAAGCTGCATTAATAGGTGACTCGATGTCTGACAACTTCTAAGTGACGGGCATGAAGTTTCTCTTGAAGAGAACTGTATTTCATTATAACCTGCACAATCCGAAGGAGTTCTCCTCAAATTGTTCATGGCCACGGTTTGGCGAATTTTGGGTTAATTCTTTTTCCGAACAATTCGGTGTTTTCGGTGTCGATTCTCAGTTGCCAACAAAAATTGTTGTTTGTCGGTTCTGATGTGGAAGAATATAGGAAATGGGAAGGAAATCCGCAATCTTCATAAAATATACACGGAACCCGTATACTGGGAAACCGTACCCGTAATGATGGGAACGTAAACGAGATAATGTGTGCGGTTTACAAGTAAGTAGCATCCTACAGGAAAGCTCGTGGGTTGTTCTGTCCCGGGTAACCACAAATTGAACTAGATTAAGATTTTTTACCAAGATCCTTCTGTTTTTCTGATTCAAAAACAGCTCCGATTCGTTTTTCTTTGATTATTTCTCGTGTTTGATAAAACCGTCTCGGGAGTTAATTTTTGGAGTTCATTGGCATGGCATGACCGCGAATACGAAACCCTACTCATGACGTCGCGCATAAAACACCGTTAAGTGTTCTGAATTGTGTTTTTGTAAAATTTGCAGGCTTAGAGATTGTATTAGATGCGTTGCAGGAGGATTATTTGCCTGCCACGCTAGACGTGGGTTTTCGGTCTTGATCCACAATCACGGAACCTTGCCCATGCTGTCTACGGATGCAGTTTACGTCATGCCGGGTTACACCACCTACGTTGGACTTACGGTGGTACGTAATTACCGCGTTACCTTGAGTGATACTACACCCTCGAGTTCGAATGCATGTAAGTTTTACGCTGATTGTTTTGCCGTTGAAAAGGCGTCTAAGATGGTTCATTGTAAGAAGCCCCGTTTGCAAGCTCCGTGAAATTGTACAACTTAGTAAGCAGCCTACACAACTTTATTTCGAGAAAGATGGCTGATTTTATCGGCTATCACAGATTATGTGAAATTTATTATGTAATAAAGACTCAGTCAGTTCAAATGAACTTGGATAATTAAATTAATTATGCTATATATTCTTATTTTCCCAAATCTAGGATAAATAGGGTGTGGGCTTGCTCGATTTAAATTACGTTAAAAGTTGTAACGTATTTTTTAAAACGTAACTGGAAACATATGTGTTGAGCACAACGTGTGATTGTTTTTTAAAATTAAAATGGCTTCACTCAAGCAATTGATCGCCTAATTCATTTTGTTGTATTGAATCTAGTAACTAAGACTAGAGAATATAGTGGCTCTGGTGACCCAAATGGTTGTGGTTCACTAATTTTATTAAATCTCGTGACTTTAAAAAAATTAGTCACTAGCTACTCTATTATACTTAGTCACCAGAGATGTTTATGGCTTCTAACTTCAGCGTCACCACTGTCAAGCGGCACTGGAAGGTCTTCGGGTTGTATTCCGGAGTGCGTGTACCTGAAATGTTCACCCACTTGAAATTAATAACGAATGCAATGTTTGAAATAAATCCGCTCCGGGCAATAGTAATAATTTTGTTTTACATTTTATTTTTGCAAGTGAAATACATAACGGAAAGGTTGTGTTTCGGTTCAGCAAGTAACATTAAGTAAGGGTAAGCTTGCTGTGAACATGTTAGCAGGTTTGTACAATTCTATAAAATCCTGACACAGGGGGTGTCACGACAAAGGGAAGCCAGTCCAAAGAGATGTTATTGTAAAATTTTGTAGTTAACATAGCCCGGACAGCATCAATAACGCGTTCTTGAGTTTTTTTAAAAGCCTTTTGTATTACGGAAATAGAAAAAACAATACTCCAAGATTGATAATACAAAAATATAGCTCGTTCAGTAGTCCGATACTAGATAAAAACATGAGAAAGATTGATTGTAAACTTCGTTGAAAAAAACTCTATAGCAATTTTCTCAAAACTAGTTGTGGAGCATGTTGCTTAAATGCAGCCTGTTATACCAGGTGTCAGAGTATGATAATAATAATATGATGTCTGAAGGTAATCCTATAAACTATACTACACCATACCGCCACCAATGTTTTGTATGCTGTGGTATGCGTTTCTCTCCCTGCTGCAGACTCCAAAATAGCCCCAGGAGAGGGCGTATGTGAATATCTGAACTCCTTTGTTAAAATACGCACGTGATCACTGATTTGTTCGCGCTATCGTTGATTGCTGGTCATTCTGGCGGGGATAGTCAATACCTCAGCACATTTAGATAGAACTCTGCTGACGCCTTTAAGTGTCGAAAATACAATGTATGGGCTAGAGGCCGCTTTAAAATCAGTAACTGCTATAAAGTTTGCGGAACATAACTTAAGAATTGGTTGCAAGAACCAATATACACATGCGTTTATCTGTATGTTACACTACTGTGACCCTTTCAGCATTTTGATATTTATTTGATTGATGCTACCGTTGGCACGTTCGTAGACATAAGTCTGTAGCTAAAAAGTAATGTACCGCATTTTCAGCTGGGGCAGTCTGGTTTGCCATCGCCCTACAAAAATCCTTGCAGGTCTGAATGGCCTCCCCACTTGTTGCCACACGTTAAGAAGAAGTCAAAATACAACAAAGAGGTAAGGATTGGTGGCATTAATAAAAGTGATTTATAATTAATGTTGTATGAAAAATCTATTCCAACTCCAGAACGCTATTTCGCCATAAAACGTGTTGCTCCTGTGACAGATATCACGCTTGAAGTGCCATAAGCGTGGCACACTCGCGTATGAAGTGGAACAAGTAGCTCCTAGTGGTGTGCTGAAAAAGACAATATCCTCGGGTCGATACGGAGTGACGGCTGTATCATCTGCATTCTGAATTTAATAGCTCTTAAAATGCGTAGGATTTGGTCGACCTCTCTTTTTTTCTATTTCTTTTTTGGATCACACCTTATAGCTCCTCGTTTCCTACCTTGGAACTAACTCCCTCCTGTCTGTCCTAGTTGATAAGATGTTCCGAGCTACTGTCTCTTCATCTACGCTTATGACTAATGCCAGAAATATTCACCTTGAATAGATGGAAGTAACGTGGTTACCCCTATTCTAAAATGTATAGGAGGTAAACTACGATAAAATAAACTTGAGACAAGTACGGACCGTTTCTTGAAGTTTAGTCATGTTGCTTTTATCTTGACTCTGCCACCCCCTTTCGTAGACGTCCCCAAAGGCGTTTACTTGACGCAACAGTGAATGTGAATCAACGTATTTTTGCTGGAAAGCGTGGCGACAAAAAAATATTTCTTTACCAAGATTCCACTCTGTTTAGAGCTGAGCGGTTAACATTTGCATGCCGTGCAATCCACATCAACATAACAGTTGGGGTACCAAGCAATATCATGCTCGACGGGTAAAATCGCCAAGGTTCTAAAAAAATACACGGCATGGCAGATTACTACACAAACGACTACTGCATCATTCTCACACAGATTGTTTTTATACTAAATATTTTTATTTAAATAAAATAATCATTGTGGTTTCAGTTAAGCACCGTTTTGGATAGTTTGCAGTCAGGTGAGAGAACTGAGTAGGCCTTTCGAAATGACAAATGTTCCATTGCGTCTTTGTTCATTACTTGGGCCGAGTGGGCTAGCGCACACCAGATCGGAGCACGTGGAGTGAAAGCTCGCGCTACAGAACGCAGGGATCCTAGGTCCACTCCTAACCCCTGCCCTTTCCGATCTTGATGAGCATCGTACAGGTGTGCGATCGTGTATCACTACTGCGTGGTGCAAGTTGAAGCTGCCAGGCTAGGGGTTGTACTGCACATGACTAAAATTATCATCTACAGCTGAGACACCAGACGCCTATTCGGGTCTGAGTAACTTTCAGAGTTTTATAAACATACACACAACATTACTAATATTTAAACACAGAAAAAGAGGATTTTTCTTACATTCCATAATTGAAGCATAGTCTTCGGGGTGAATCATTGTATTTCTCATTATATTTTCTTAAAAAGCATAACAAGGTGAAACTAAACAAAGTATACAATTATTGATTAGAGTAAATCTGTATTTACCTGTTTTCTATGACAATATGTTTAAAAATACATTGGACAGAGTATTCGGGTTTCAATTTATTTCAATACCGCTATTACACAATTGTGGTTTAAAATACACTGAAACCATAATGGTGTATATCGAAATATACTCGTGTGTATGTACGTGACCAATCTGCAAAATAAGCATAAGTTTGTGCCTTTAATTTCATCTTTTTGCATCCTCACGGGATATTTTATTATAACAAATATTACATTTACTGCCATTAAATGTTTTAATTGATAATTAGTTTGTAACATTTTCAGTACAACTGAAGAGTGTGAGTTGTGTTTACCATATCTATCACCTATTTGACCTCACGTGGCCATTATTACATGAAAGTTTAACGTTTTTCCTTACATAAAATAAGTTGATAAAGGCCAATATATTAATATCCATTAATCTTAACACGCACGAGAAAAATTAATATTACAGTGCATTTTCTTTCCATGAATGCTCGTGGCTGGTCTAAGAACTGCATGCAAATATGTCTACCAAGTTGCCACAATGCAGCTTTTGCGGGTGCAGCAGCTACACGTGGCCTTTGCTGAACATGTCTGGCACGAAGCCTCTATACCATCTGCGAGCGGAATGGTATGTTTTTTTCTATATCACAACGCAAAGTAAATACCCTGAGTATGTAAGACCATGCATCAAGTGTGGTAGATAAGATCGGGTTCTGCTGTGTCGATATAGTTTATTCGTGTGGGCGAGCTTGAAGGAATTTATGACTGCTGTTCATGTGGTTTCCGAGGTAGACTTCCCAAATTGTGACACAACTTGATCGAGCTTTCCCTCATCTGTATGAAGCGGACGTGAATATTTTAGATTTGTGCAATATGTGCCTTTATGCGGCCATAATAAAAGTTTTTTTGTACTTTAGTTCAGCGCGCACGCAGGAAGAATTTGGTCAAAGGCAGTACTACTGCTAAACCATAAATATATAATAACTAGGGCTGGGCGTCGATTAAAAATTTTAACCCGATTAATCGCCACCCTTTAATCGATTAATTAATCGATTAATCGGTTGCGTTAATTTTTATAAATAATATATTAAAAAGACTGCAACAACTCGTCTTGCCTTTGAAGACTTATTTTACTCTCAGTCACGCGGCGCAAAGGACATTTAGAATTGAGGATGCATATAGTTCAACGATTCAAAGACTCACATATTTGTGCTCCAGCTCCGAAGAAAAAAGTTTGTCCACATTCTCACAGGAAGACAAGAAGTCAGAGCTTGGGCGATGCTTTCTTCTTTTTTGAGAGAAAGGAACCTCGATGAGAAGGCGTTGATTGTTGTCTGCGTTTTGGTGGATGGTCCTTGCTGCAGCTACATGGGTGCTTCGCCCGTAGGCGATACTGAACTGAACTTACGCTTCCACTGTACGAAAACGGCTTTTTTTGCAGATAATGCAATGGACTTCCTTCGAGTTAAGAACTTCACCGTTGGAGTTTACTTTAAACATAAACTTTCCAGCGAGATTGCCTTTCATACTCGTAAACTCGTCCATTTTTACGTGCCGAATACTGGAACAAGTAACCATGGCGTTGTTAGCCTCCCAGCTTTTTTTGCTGCTTGTTTTTCTTGCCTAGGCAGGATGTGCAATAGATCCTCAACACGTGAAGTTTCGCGGTCGCGCGGGGATCAATTGCGGGCCCGGCTTGTTCGTCTGGCCTCGGCAGAACTGTAATGTATATCCTCGAACACGTGACACTTCGCGAGCGCGAGAATTGAACCTTGCTCATAGCACCTGGCTGGGAACGGACTTCTTTTGAGTACCGATTAAAAAACCGATTAACCGGTTAAAAAATTTGATCGCGATTAAAGCCTTAATCGATTAATCGGAAGGTTAATCGATCAGTGCCAAGCCCTAATAACGAAGGACCAATATCTCATTCGGGCTAACAGTTCCCAATGAGCAATGGGCCTTAAGTGATATTCAAATATGTAAATCAATACAAAAAGTTTAATATTGGTGTACTGGAACTTAGTGCGTACGCATTTCTTAATTTGATTCTCGAAGACAGATTACTATGTATGAGTCTGTAGAAATAGTGTTTGCCGGATTCAACTGTATGTTACTTCACTCAAGAAGGTGCAATTCTTTTTTAACGTTGCGCAATCCATACCTTGACGCGGGTGTTCCACACATTCTGAAAAGCGATTTTTTTGTTGCTGTAATGTCTTGCGCAGCATTCGTCAAAGACAAAATATTAAATTACAATCGTAACTCGAAAACGTCAGAACTTAGATATAAGCTGGCCACTTTCAAAAACGAATTACAATCGTGTTATTCCTTGGTCAGAAAGGCAGATTTTGTCAAAGACCGCACTCCGCCCTTGTAGATTGCAATTTGTGCGCAGGTGCAAAAGGAATACTTCTGTTGATTGTTGTCTATTGCGCTTCTTTTGCTGGTTCCGTATACTGTTTTCATGGCAGTCGCCTGGGGTACACCACTACTGGTTGTCGTAAACCACGCAAAATCTAGCAGGAGGAGACCTCGTCTCTCTACAAACACAGTGGTCGTAGCACCACCTTTCAAAGGGACCTCTCACAGCTCTCGTCAGGTGTCCCAGCGATTAAGCCACTTCTTGTGTTCTCTTACTCCCTTGAGATATATAAATCTTGATTTCATTTTATTCAGAACCTCACAATTGTTCCTTATAACTATGGTCTCTATATTGTAGGCTGGAATTAGCAATTTTGGCAATGCGCAGTGACTAAACCTGGACAAATTTAATTTGTTTTGGTGAATCATTTGAAACAATATGTGATGTGCCTCTTTCTAAGTGAATCGGGATAACTTCAGGTCGACGACCCTCCATAATCAGTAGTTCTTTTTGGTTGTCATATGGCTAGGAAGATCATTCTTCAGGAATCTTGACATTAAAACACGTTGTATTCCCTACCTGAACTTTTGGCCTAATTATCATACCCTCTATTAAAAAACCAATGAATTGCCGTAGACTGGAGTCATGCAAACACCAGGCGTATTGTCCGGTGCCTGCCAATTCATTGTGAGAATCTTGTTTGCACAACAATAAAACAAGGCGACGCATGTTCAGAGATATCACGCGGCAAACCTGTTTTGTCTCACATTTTTTCAGTTAGGCTAGTATAGTAATTAATGCAATTTCACGGATTGAAGCTGGTGCAGGTCAGCTAGGGCTTGAGCAAAAAGAAATGCGAGAACTATTTCATGGCGGAATGATTAATTATATTTTTTGCGCAGTTCCAGTATTTTGTGCACAATCAATATTCAGACCACAATAAAAGTCGATAGCCATTGGTATAATATAGGTTACAGATGTATTTGTTTAATTTGAAATTTATTGTCGTAATAGCTCTGCAACTAAGACGCAGTTTACAAGTTTGGCAATATCGCACAAACACGCTAGAGACCGCTAGGCACGCTTGGTTTATAGCTTCAAACAAAGTACGCCCTGGTGCCTATGGCAGCACATTTTAGGGCAAACATATCTTAAAACAATAGTTTTATGTCAGTAATGAAGGCACATGCCTTGTAAGAGGCAGCGCTTTCTACATGCTCCCGAGTGAATTGAATCTTTGCGATTAATGATTTTCCAAATTATGCGTTCATGGGTATGTGAATAAAATGTATATCTCGATTGAGCTTGTGCACTGCAACCTAAGCGTTATTTAGGATAACCTTCTCGGGCTTGGCGTCTATGGTATTTAATGTTCTCACCTTAGAATCCTGAATAAAAAAAAATTAAAGACGTTTACAAATTTCTGTAACGCGAAATTAGAGCGCAACTCTTGAGTAGGAGGACGACAGGGTATGGAGGATAGTGTATGCCATCCTCTTCCTGCTTCGTACCTCTTCCTACCTCCCCTCCTCGTATCCTCCTCCCTCCTCCTTCCTCTGCTCCTCGTTCTCCCCCTTCCCTCCTCCTCCTCCTATCCCCCTCCGCTCCTCCTCCTTTCCTTCTCCTACTCTTCTTCCGCTCCTCCTCTAACCTCCTCTTCATCCTCCTCCTCTTCTCTCCTCTCTCGCTACTCTTTCTCCTCCTCTTCCTCCTCACGTGATGTCAATTTTCCCGCTAAATCTAGCGTAGAAATTGGATTTGTTCGTAGGTGACGTGACACCAAGTCATATGACGTAATTTTTACTCGCTAAATTTAGCGGAGAAACTGAATTAGTGTTAAGGTAACGTGACGTCAATTTTGCCGCCAAATTTAGCGGGGAATCGATTTGTCTGTTGAGGTAACGTTGCCTTCAATTTGCCTCGCTAAATTGAGCAGATAAACTGAATTGGTTCATTGGATGACATCACACCGAAGTCATGTGACGTCATTTCCCCCGCTAAATTTTAGTGGGGAAACTGAATTAGTTTTGAGGTCGCGTGACGTTAATTTTCCCGTTAAATTTAGTGGGGAATTGAACTACTGTTGAGGTCACGTGACGACAATTTTCCCGCTAAATCTAGCGGAGAAACTGTAATTTGTTCATAGGTGACGTGACACCAAGTCATGTGACGTCATTATTCCCCTCTAAATTTAGCGAGGAATTGAAGTGGTGTTGAGTTGACGTGAGATCAGGTTTCCCGCTAAATTTAGCGCGGTTCTTCCGACGTCGACGGCGGCCCCGCGAAACCAGAAACGGGCACCTAAGAGCTGCAGTCTAAAATGTCATATCGCTTTGACATGTTTCAGCTTTTCTTTCTACTGTATTAAGCAATTCTTTGACATATTTCTTTCTATTACATATGTTCCAGCGAGAGGCAAGCTGTGTGTTTCAAAGGTTGTGGAAGGCCATGGATTTGCTCGAATACACTGGGAGCTAACAGATCCTGACAAGATTGATATTTTGGGAATCGATCACAACGGCGATTTATTCAAGGAATCAGAAGCGAGGAACATCGAAGATGAGTGTCGCTGCTACAGGTCTTGCGAGTAAGGCAATTTGGAAGGTCCAACAAGTCTATGCTAATATTCGTGCCGTCGGGAAAGTGCAAATATTCTGAACAAACCTATCATGATTGAAAACAAAGATTTCAACTCTAGCAAGAAAATCGGGTTCCTTATGTCATCCAAGAATTAAGCACGAATAATGACTACCAACATCTAGTACGCGGAAATAGTAAACAAAACCTCTTACAGAGGATATGAAACAACCTTCGGTTTGAATGTTACTCACTTTGCACGATCATACTGACACGAGTGTGACACAGGCGTACTCGCACTCCACTCCACTGATCCAGAAGCCGTGGTGTAGTTTCTAGCATTGAACGTAACTGTTCTAGGCAGTTCCAAATTCGCAAATATTACTGACGTAGTCGCAGAAATTGAAATAGAGTATTAGTCAGATGCAGCACACAAATCGTTCAGAAGCACCCCATCACCTCCACATAGCCTCGGTAATAATTAATTCCTTAGTAGACGTTTGTGGGGGTATTTGCGTCAAATGCTTGCGGTGACGGGAATAGCCGAACTCTATCGATGTCCGGAGAGCACAACGAACTCCGTGTATTGTCAACTCCAGCGCTTTGTTATGATGTACATTGATCACGTGGGCGCTCATTTTGGCTCATAGTTGAGAGAATGTACAAACTCGTTCTTTTTCTCGAAATTCTGATCTCAACTAACAGCGTGTGGGGAGAAAAACCAAAGCGCGTTCTACAGGTTATGAAGACCTATAACTTGCTCTAAATTGTATTCATTTAAAATATCAAAATTTGTTTTAATGTATTCTTGAGACACTTTTTTATATATTTGAGGTAAAAACAAGAACGTTACGCGACGTAAAATTTCTGATGGCGATTCCTTCGAAGCAAGAATTGCTTGCAGATTTTTGAGCGGGCTGAGCCCAACTAAATGTAAATATACATTACAGTGCATGGACGTTCGAAGCGAATATGTGTAAAACAAAGGACCATTTTTATAAAGTTTCTAAGATTATAAAGTTTCTCGAAATTGTTTAAAAACTTTCTAATTGTAAGAGTCGCTTGTGTAGTGACCGGGCCTTGGATTATAGCTCGGAGATTATTGCTCTGAATGTTTTATTGGCTGAATGAGTAAAATCTGCAATGCTACTGAACGTATACTCCATCCTGAACACCCTGTGTTTCCTCATTCATTTTACTTTTCCTCGAAAACAGGGAAATCACGTACGGCCAGTCTGTCACGTTCGTTCCGTTTGTCGCCAAAAAACGTAAGCCAGCCTGAGCGAGCAAGCCTAAGTGTTCGGAAGTATATATATAAAAAAAACGCGTTTCTCAAGACGTTTCGTTGCTGTTTCAGGATGACGGTGAGAATTTTACGTCGTCCGAAACTAACAGGTAAGCCTAATAAAAAGCTAACTGCGTTCTCTAGAGTCATCAAAAAGAGCAAATAAAGGACACAAATGTTTGCAAACGCTTACTTTAAAATGCTGATAATTGGCTTCAATGATGATTAGTTAGCATGGTCGGAGCACCACTACGATAAGAAGAGGCGAGTATGTATACTGTCAACTTTGATCTATCAGATCGAGATTGTTCATGACTTTGGATAAAAATAAAGCAGCACTAAAAATGATAAAACCCTTAAAATGACCGTGAGCCCATTTTCTCGCAGAGTCCGTGAATCCTGGCGATCTACGGGGAGAATATATCGTCGAATAACCAGACGAGAAACACGTCTAAGACTAAAATGAAGTGTGTGTTGTGGCACTCAGCATGACATTCCATCCCATCCTCATGTCACTGTTCAGTGACACATTGAATCTGTGATATACAGGTTAAGATGTCTTCGGCGTTGTCGTTCACCGAATTTTAAATTACACCTGAGGTGTTTCTAAAGGCGCCATTTTGGTTTCCTACAAGATCCGACATTCTTAAAGTGCAGACTGCGTGACGACTGCCGGTTTCTGGAATGGAATGACGGTGTGCGGCAGCATAATTACAAAAATGTGGCAGAATCAACTAAAAGGCGCCATTTTGCTCCAGCGGAATGCGCTTCGTTATGCGTGTCGTTAGCTTTAAAAGACAGAATCTAGAGGCTTTCATTGCATTTTTCGTTTGCTATCAGTGATGCGGGAAAGTGAGTACATGGACATTTCCACGAGAGAAGGACAATGTAGAAGGGTGCGCACAGCCCTCCTTTGAGTTATAATGCAGAGAGTCAAATGAAAGTCGATTTGGAGGGTTTTACGTGCCAAACCAACGAAGGGCGTCTGGCATGTCCTAGCGGAGGACTCAGTATTAATTTAGACCAGCTGGAAATCTCTCGATGGGCAACCAATAGTTTGGTTACACTGCAGCGTCTCCGCGATAAGCGTCCGTCCGATTGCGGGCATTTCGGCGGTATTCGAACCCGCGATCTGAGGATCCGTAGGGCGGCGCTTTGTCTCGGAGCCACGGAGGCGGTTTTTATTGCAATGAATGTTTGCGTATTATATACTGTGGGTTTTTTGTGTGGGTGGGGGGAGGTTAAAAATTGTTCTTTATTTAAATAAATAGCTACACTGCTTGTGCATGTGAGCTATACGGCTAAGGAAACATATATTGGGGCCGATTCATCATGATTCTCAGCATGATTAACTAAAATTTATTAATTATGCTTTTAACAAGTGAAAATAAACGTCACATTTATAAAAACCTTGCTTACCGTCACTGCTATTGGCGCCGAGATGATTTCGGTGGCGCCTTCTTATGGGTTTCCTTCGTGATGTCACGGCCATTATTTGCCTCGCCGTGATGGCAGGATTTGCGCTTGCCTTGAACCGGCGATCTGCCTGGCACTATCAGTATACACCATTGGTCGCTCACGTCGCTAATAGTACTGCATCTGCAAGTTATAGAAATATTTATGCAGCTGTGGAAGCGGGATGGTGCATTATATTTGCTACTCGTGCAGCCAACTCGGACTAGCTTTACCAAAACGGGGATGATAAGCACGTGGTGTTTAATCATCCGCGCTTTCGCTCAGGCATTCTTGCGTCTGTTCCATTAGTGGTCACGTGAGCAACACCGCCGTGCTTCCCACGCCCTTTAAATATATGTCAAACATCTACTGATTCGGTTGTTTTCGATGGTGCGCAGTACAGTTGCTAATTGAAAGAGTATGTTTGGGTTCACAAATTAAAACGTCAATTAGCCATTTAAATGTTAACTGACATAGCGTGTCCGTTGTCGTTCTATATTATGTCCCCCTGTCTTCATAACTTACCTGCGCACAATGGATAAATGTAGCTTTCAGGCATTTCTATACAACGCTAAAAACTGCAATATATGATATAAAGTAAAATGTCTTCGTGACGTTGTGCAGGCCTTCGTTTTAAGTTAGAAGGTTTTTCTAGACATCATTGTCCTTTGTTTTATAGCCATGTATGATTGACGAAAATATTACTAATGTTTTCTTGAAATCAGTCCCTTCCCAAAATGGCACGTTATGTCAGTTGATGTTCACTATGAGGCGGAAGTAAAATGTCTGCGTTTACGTAATCCATTAGAGCAACAGGGTTACGTATTCTGAGCAACGCACTCAAAGTCAATATCAGGGAATAATTCATACATTCGGCTTGGCATCTCGTGGCTATTGTTTTGTTGAGCACGTATGTTTTTTATAAGGAATGCTGATGCAAGTGTAATAAAGAAAATTTATTATTTTTTGTCGGAGTGTGAAATATATATAATTATGACTCGTATTTTGCAGTGACCTCTCCAAGGTTGTCATCTACTTCAAAACATATGAATATGATCACATTCAAACAGTAACAAAGTACGACGTGAGTACCCTTCCTCGTTTTCTTGGTTTTATTTGCCACGGGTGTGTGACCCTTTCTTGTTCTCTGGGTCTTATCTGCCATGGGTGTGTGCACCTCAGGCAGCGTGCGCTCTTCTTGTTGGTTTGTGGCCCTATTTATGTAGGTGTTCTTGAAAAATAAATCTTGAGCTGACGTTCAGAGATTCGTGTCTCTCCGTTCCATTTTTTGTCCCCTTGCTCCAGGGTCACCATGTCTTTGACTTTATGTTCGCTATTTTGCCAGATCCGTTTGGTGTGTGCACTTCAATTTTGGGATATAAATGAAAGCAGTGCAAAACAAGCAAGGCAAGAGGAATGCGTTATTGAAGATCTTAAGAAATATATAATGTTTTATGCGAGCACCGAACGCGAGTGGGTAGTTCGATTTTTAGATGCGTGACCAGCGTTGCAGGCGTTACAGCAAAAAGTAACGGAATACGTTACTCGTTATTTTGCAAATGAAAGGAGCGCGCTACAGACCTATGTTACCTCAAACTAAAGAGAACGCCGTTACCGTTACTGTTACGAATAAAATGTAACGCACGTTACATGCGCATCAGTTTTATTTATGAATTAAAACGGTTTACTGTTTTGACGTTGAAAGTATGCATAAATGCAATATTTCAAGAAGCATTATGTCGGTGAAAAAACTAATTTAATTAGCTCTTTTTTTGTGGGGGGGGGGGGGACGATTGCCAGGAATTCATACGTCTCGGCGTCTAAACACGAAAGAAATGTAAGAGTAATTTTGTTATGCCTTGGGAAGAAGTAACGAGCAGCGCAACTACGTTACCCGCGTGACTAGAAATCAGTACCGTAAGTACGTTAGCCGTTACTGCTTTTGGAAACGTAACGAACACGTCACTATGCTACCGAAATAATGAAGGTGTTACCGGTAACGCCGTTACTTGTAACGCGTTACGTCAGCAGTGCGAGTGGGATAGGCCATATTGAATAACTCATTTGTGATTGACACTCAATCTTGTGCAAGATGTCCTGGTGCAGCAATTATAAGTGAATGAACTATCAATACATGCCCCTTGCTTCGTGATTCGTCCCTCAGTAGTCTTATAACCCAATGCCGCCACCTAATCGAATGCGGAGTGATGATCGTATGCTAAAGTCTTGATATGCTCTGCATTTCACAGGTTTAAATTTTATTTAAACTTTAAACTTAAAATTTAGACAATAAATATAAGAAATTGAGAGGACAGAAAGCTCTTAGTTTGTGTGCCGCATGAAAAGAGGCTAATATACACATTTATGTGCACTGGGCGAAACAACCGCCGTCAACCACAATATTGGCTGGCTTTTAAATTGTATAACGTAGCATTTTCGCCCGCCTATACATCACTATTCAGATTGACGTCATTAATTAACACATTACACTGTAATAGTAGTTTCTTTCAAAGCCTTTCAGAGAGCACGAAAAGAATTCTGACGAACAATCGCTTGTTCGTGCTAGCCGTGTCGCGCTACACATGGCAACAGTCACTTCTGAGCTAAACGTTTTTACTCTCTGTTATTTTTTCACTTCACTTGGTCACTCCAGTTTATAAAAACTACAATAGTGCTGCTGTTCGCTGTCATTTTTGTCTGTTGCGATCGTTCACATCACGCGCTGTGGCTCTTTTCTACGGATTATCATATACTGCTCATTCGCTCACAGACAGAGGTGTAGCATATTTTAGTTTCAGGTAAACGATGGAAAGATGTGTAAAAACCAAAAAGCAAGCTCTATGTGGGTTCGTCATTGCAAGTTTCAGTGGTTCAAAAATTAAGTGAGGCAGGGAACGGGACATCTTGGAGTTTCAAGTTCGGAGTGCGTTGTGAATGTCAATAACCTCATTGCAATCAAACGGCGCACCATTGAAGACGCGATCACATGTATTAGTTCGTTCTCATAGAAACCACTCACTGCCCGTTCGTATTCTCAACATTTGTACTGTATGTTTGCAAACACCTAGTAGTTTTCAGCGGCTAGTCGTTGCTGAAAGGGAAGGCGGATGTTTGCCGTTCAACCAGAACAGTCCTACATTTGCCTTCTTCGTACGTTGAAAGGCAAAGGATAAAGTGAGATGACAGCTATGTTGAGCTTTCTGGTATATCTAGCGATTTAGTGGTATTGATACTATACGTGACCTCCCATGGCGAGAAACAAGACGTTTCTAAAAGACAAAATCGGGTTTCACGCTATCAAACACTGTAGCGGAGCTCAAAAGTCACACAGAGCCTCGCGCACGCGTGGACTCGCTCCCCTTTGCTAGGCGCAACTTTGTGTTTTCAGGATATTAGCACAACCCTTCTTCATTTTTGACTGTGTAGACTGTAGTTTAGCAATTGCGATACGCTATCGCGTTAACCACTTTTCATTTTCTTTGTTCAAAGTCACCATGCAGCCAGAAGCGAATATCAATGAAATTGTGTGTTTTGAATGGTGTGTGATCGGACCGGTATTTGGGATATGGCGACTCTGGCCCAGGCAGCGGAAGACATTTTTTTTATCTGGTCCGCTGCTGACTGAGTCTTGAATCTAATCTGGTAGTATAACCTTAGAAACTCAGGCAGCTCACGTCTTTGACTCTTTGAGTGTCTGCAATTTATTTTCCATAACACTTCTCATCTGTAGTAAACCCCTGTTTCCCCCTGTTCAGGGAACGAGTTGTCAAACAACGCAACTTCGTATCTTGAACACTTCTCACCTTCATGTCGACTCCTGTATTGATGATTGATGATGTTGCCTCTGGCCATAAGAGAACTTGCACCGAAAGCAAGCTAAGTGATGGAATCCGCCTATTGTTAGAGGACACCTGGCCTTGATTGCTCGCAACAGTTTACTTGTCTTTAAAAACAAGTACGGTTCATGACAGAAAAGATGCTCTCATTGTGCCAGTGCGAAATTCTGGAAGCTTCATATGTTTCGACAACTACAGACCCATAGCATTGCTCTGCTGCTTTCCAAGGTTTTTGAAAACCAATGTTTTAGCCTCTGAGTTTTATTTTAAGCTGACGCTTGTCCCAAATCAACATGGCTTTTGTTATGTCGATCTCTTAAGACAAACCTTCTATTTGAGTTCATGAGCCCATAGTTTGGCTCACGGATCCAGGATGATGTGATTTATTTTGACCGTTCGAAGGCGTTTCGACCTTGTAAACCACAAAGTGTGTTGTTGATGAAGCTGTTCAATGTAGGTCTTTCTTTCGGGTTTGCACGACTGGTTTACCACCTATCTTAATGATCGCTCAAATACGTGTCCTACTTGGGATGCAACATGCTTCCTTTACGTGTTAAATCTGGAATCACCACAAGGTTGTAATCTTGCCTTTCCTTTTTAGTATCTTGTAATGACCTTGTAGCTAGTGTCTGCAACTCAATGACGTCTACAGTTTGCTGACGACATGAAAATTTATCGTTAGTTTCGCACGCCTGTAGACTGTAAATTGTTGCAAAGCGATGTTGCTGCCAATCATTCTTGGTGTTGTACAAACTTGCTACTTTTAATCCCCAAGAAGACTAAGTTCGTCTCTTTCTCCTGTAAGACGAATGCTATTGTTCATCCTTATAAGATTAGATGGTGCTGTTGTTTTAAGATCCTCTCTTACGTGACCTAGCGGTACTGAAGTTGATCTCACATCTAAATTTTTACTTTCAGTGTTTCGAAGGTTATAATTTATTCCTTACGCGTTCTAAGCGTGAGTTTTACGCATTACTACCCGAAATTTGCGTCAACTACATTCGGCTGGATGCTGCATCTTTTTTCGATCGTTCGTTTTATAGAGGTTCGACGTTTCTTCTATTCTGTGTGGAATTATCTGAGCGTTGGTTAACCGCTAAGATTGAAGTGCGTAGAGTGACAATTTGTTAGCATTTTATAGGATCATGCAATATTAGAGGGAGGTATGTTTTATGACTATGTGTCTCTTTAGACGAACTTTTCTTTCACCTCTTCGGAAAGAGGAACAGTTTGTGATATTTGTTTCTTTTTTTATAAATGAGCAACACTGCTATTGATTCCCTACTGTGACTAGTAGATTTTAATTAATGTTCCCTGTGATAAAATACATCTGTGACTTAGTTTTAAGCTTCTGACTTAGTTTAATATTCTCCATTGACATGGCTGCAGCTCGGATATGACACGCTTTTGCTCAACCTTGAGCTCGACCTTTTTATCACTTTTTGCCAATTTCATAAGCAGTGAAAAACCTCGCGCTCACTTTGTAGTTTCTAAATTTGTTTGCCTTATGTGTCCTTCAGCATCGTGCTATCCTTCTGATATGGCTATAGCAGCTCTCTTGGGTCAGCCATAAAAAATAAAACTGATTGATTAATCGATTGATGGATTAATTTGCCCAGACCAATAAAGCACTCCTAATCTTCCGTCTATACTTGACAGGCATTACGCTGTAGTGGTTGTCTTAAATAATAATATTAATAATCTTCATTTTTAGACATTTGTATTTTTACATCATCCGGCGCGTAAAATCATGAGAATGATTTCACGCAGGGCCTTGTTCGAACATGCTGTATGTGCAAAAATTTCAAAGCACGACCGCAAAGCATGCAACAAATAAACGACAGCACAAAAAATATAGAAAGAAATATCAGAAAAACCTAATCGAAGAATATGCAATCCATAAACTCGACAGTTAGGCATCATTTATTTAATTCATATTTTACTCGCTTCTTTAATCGAATCTAAGCAACGTAGTGCTTCAGGTAAACTTATCAAAAGAATGTAGAAACATAATAACATCCATTCATACTCGCATTGTTTTTGTACAACTGTAGAAGAACAAAAGTCTCCATACGCCTTAGAGTAATCGGTTTTATATTAACTTACTTAAAGTATTTTTATAGTACTGTTTTATCAAAATGAAATACAAGCTTTTCTATTGTCCAATATTGACCACCCGCCAAATACGAATTTTTTTTCACATTTTTCAACACTCGTTTTACATTGCTCAGACTTGGTGCCCGTTACTTGAAAACGTAACGGATTACAATAACAAAATTACCAAGCCTTCCAAATGCACAATGAATTACAGTTACTAAAATTACTTCGCTGAAAAGTAATGCACTACTTTACTCGTTACGTTACAAGTTACTTTCACGTTACGTTTTCCGTAAATTTATGAATAAAACAATAGAAATCATTTTGATGTTTTCAACAATGTTCTGCAAACTAAATCATATTTCTTATACGCAAGAGAAATGAAAATCCGATGGTAGGTGATGGAAAAAGGAGAGCTTAATCGACTTTGACTTTTGACTTTTGGTGGTTCTAGGAACCTGTCATGCAAAAAAAGTGTTTTGTTTTTGGTTATCCTCCTCTTCACGATGTTTTTTTATTTATTTGAACTTGCTATTTTTAAAGCTGCTGAACTCGCCTGCTCCTATTGCTGCATTTTCTGTATTATGTTAATATTTTTAAAAGTAACGATAAATAAAATTGTCCGGTACAATATTTAGTAACAACATTAGATTGCAAATTACTGCCGCAAAAACGTAACGTGGCAATTACAATATTATTTGAAGAAGGACGGATCACAAGCAATCTATTACTTGTAACAGATTGCTTCCCAAGTCTGACATCGTCCACGAGCAATATTACTTGCAATTTTGCAAATTAAATTGACTATGTTTTAGATTTTTAAAATTATTTGAACACACGCCATATAACGAGATGCCATACCGAAGGATGAATTCACCCCGCGCATTACACCCTTTTTTCCTAAGAGAAATACTAGCTATGCTACAGATCTTGCACAAGCACCCAGAAACCACGCATATTCTTTTCACGAGGAATTCAATAGGATTACTCCATGAGATATCTTTCATCAGCGAGGCACCTCCAGATATGCATACGCACCTCTATATACACTCGCCAGTACAAGAATCATTCATATAGAAGGGAGCAGATGCTGGGTTTATTTGGATCTGCATGCTGCTCTGGCTGGAGATACAAAGACTATTCGCCCCGAGAAGAGAGCCTTATTTTGGGAGAGTTTGGCCACTCTATGATCTCGCCGCCGTAACGCCCCCTCCCGAGTGCGCCAATCAGGCTCGCGGCGCAGAGCCAGAGTCGCGAGCGCATGCACGTGAACTCTCTGCTGCTTCCAGCTGAGTCCAGGAGGGCTGCCATTTTTATTCGTTCGCCCGCTTGGAATGCATGGGATCGACATTCAAAATTACGGTTCTTTCCTTTTATTTGGCAGGCTCCCGGAAGAAAATGATAGTGTTATTCTTCGGTGGCTCAAAAGCTAACGGAATGAGGTTGCTCCACGTTTGAACGCAAACTTTTTTCAGGCGAAAAAGAAATAAGCCTGTAGCCAGACGACGCGTAGCCTCAACAGTGCTCTGGCCGCTATGGCCCAGAGCACTGTTGAGCGCTGTTGAGGCTACGGTTGCGTCAAAATGGCGGTCGTCTCCTTTGCTTCGTTCTTTCTCTCTCGCTACTTCGGCGCTCTCCTCCCTTTCCTTCACTTTTCTCCTCTCCAGCTCCTTCGTCGCCCCACTGACTGGCCAGACTTTCCCTGTATACGGCTCCTGCCCGAGAAGTTTGCGTGGCGTCCGCCTTACATCGAATCAGGGTGACGTCACACCGAAGACAGACTTTTCCCTGTCTCTCCCCGCTCAGCCTTGTGGAGGCTGTGACGACGTTAGCTGTAGGAGCGCTTGTTTCAATGAACATTTTTGTGCTTGTTTTTCTCGGGAAGTGAGAATTTTTGTACGTGGTTCTATTGAGGTATGATCTGTAGCTGCGGGCGAAACTTCAACAAACATTTCAGGCATGGCTGACAGGGCTAGCAGCGCATGAATCACAGCTAGTATATGAAAAGGAAAAAAAATGTAGCCACACTTGCAGGAGTATCACGGTATGTTTACTTCTCACGCAATCAGTGCTGCCTGAATGAATTAACAGGTTACGTATACGATTTATTGTTTCTTTCGTTTAAATTTGTATCTCTGCTTCTGAACAAAAACGCTGAAGGAAAAAAGCGGCATGCTGCTCAAGCAACTGTTAAATAAGCATGGTTCATGGAGAGAGTATCACGTGTTAGACAAGACACTATATGTACAAACGTAAGGATTTGAGCTTAGACATACACAAGTCATGGATCTATAACTGTTTAAGTTAAAATACCCGCAAGCTTTTCTCACACGAGCTGTCACCCTCCATAAGCTCTCACATTTTACTGGCTACCCCTGCAGCATCTTCCATTGGACAGCCATTCGAATGATTGCTCTTCCTTCTGTTTTCCGTCTGTTGTCAGAGAGTCCAACTGTAGGGAGTTGGGAGGCTGAGGAAGCTTTTGGGGTCGTCTTTCTACCCGGAAATCACAATTAAAATTAATCGTTATCCTTTCCAAATACACAAGGCTGGCATAGAGAAAAGCTGCCAGGAAACAGTATAAACATGCCAAATTACGGCACTACATTGCTGTGCGTATTTTAGGCAGCTCAATACAACATCTCGTAGACACAACTGAGGGCCATTCGGTCATTTTCTCATCTACCATACAAATACATTTCCAGTAAATGTGTGTGTTCTAAAAATAAGTATTGCCTGCACACGTGCACGAACTATATAATTAATTCACGAAGAAGCTACATTTATGTAAAATGGCCCAGTTCCGCGAGCATTTGAAAGGCCTTCAGACCGGGCCTTTAAAACATCTGCGAAACCAGCGCATGCAGAGTGGCAGGCACGCAGAGTCGGAATCGCAAGAAAAGTTTCCAGCCGCCCAATGGCCTTTCATATCAATCCCACTTGGAATGCCCACAAAGCGGGGTGTAATATTCTCCCAACTCATGAGTATGCAAGAAACAAAATCTCAGCATATGAACTACTTACGCCGCCGCTTCACCGATCCCTCGCACGATCACCTTGTGTCGTGTGGACGGACGAAGAGTTTCATCGGCGGAATTGCAACCGCCGATAGCTTTCGGTACTTGAAACTTAATAATTATAACGGTAAAAGTGACAAACACGCTTAGAAAACGTACCGAAGCCCGTCGGTATCGGTCTTATCTATGCGTCTTGCACGACGGGTAAACGAAGTCCCGCTCCTCGAAATGCTTGCGGAACGCAACGGTCGACGTTGACGGTGCCTTTCCAACCGTAAGCTTGATTGTCCCTGCTTTCTTTAACCTCTGCGTCTTCGGGTGGCGAAAGCTGATACCGTTTCTTTTTTAGGGATTTGCTTCCTTAGAGTCAACGATACACCTCACCCAATCAGGGCGCTGCGGCCGCAGCGACGCTTCTGTTACTTTTCGGGGCTGAAGATAACTTTTTCGCTTACTCTTGTCACCAGCCACCTGGTAGGCGTATATTCGGTATGGGCGACGAAAAACATAATAAAACAGTTAAACCTGCTAAAACGTAAAAAAATAATAAAAAAATAGAGGAGAGGCAAAACGAAAGTGGGTTACGGTTATGCTTATATCATAAATCTATTTTATTGGCATGGCGACGGCCAAACAATGTTTTCGCCCATACTGGAAAAGACGACAATCGAGGATGGCGGTGCCCTTGTGAAAAAGGTCTATACTGGCAACACAAGAAAGCAGAACGCGGCGCGTCACAAAGATTTTAATAGTGATTCCGCCCAATACAACTGCGACATCAAACTATCGGAACTACCCCATAACGAATCGTACATCAAGTAGCTCAAACATTATAAACAACAACCTGCCTTTCTGATGCTGTGAGTTACTACATCTTAGCACTACTAGCGCGTAAAAATAATTCATGCAGACCACTGAACAAAATGCAATAAGACGTCTTTTTACAAAGATGCTTTCAGGTGGCTCATTTATTATACTCAAAGTTTAACGGCGTAGGTTTCAGAAAAAGAAGCCTGAATATAGCTTCCTTTTTCTAATTTATTGCATAGGGAGGCAAACGTCTGAAACCTTCTGGTCCACGCTGCTATTCAGATGCGTTAGCACGTGTGCTTTCGAATTTACACATATATCAGGTTTCGAATATGTATATCAAAGAAACTTTCAAGTTCTTGCTTTACGTTGCGCCAACCGCGTCAACCAGAGGTTTTTTTTTTTTTTGCGCTTTTTGTTTTGCTGTTTTTTTCTGTACCTAACACTTTTTTTTAAACTTGTACTTTTTCCTGAAACCTAAACTCGTCAAATTTGTGCACACGAAATTCGCCCTCTAAACACATATCTGTGAAAAAAATATCATTGCGTCCAATTTATTGGATCAATGTTAGAAATTTTATTACGCCCCAAGACATTTCAAAAACAAATTGTACAATCACGGTCAAAAGAAAAAGAAAAACGAGCAGCAGAACGATTATTGAACAACGATACATAGAGCGGCTCATAGCGGTGGATGCGGGCAGTGTTCAGAGCAAAAGATCGATTCACAATTTGTGATTCGCTCCCAACATTTTTTTTTGTTTTGACGTACCGCAAGCGGCGTTGCCTTTACGCTGTGCTTTTCGGTGGTCGGCTTTGAGAATAATGGCCCCTCCTTCATAGAGACCTGCGGCTTCGCGTGGACTGATCGTGCAGCCGCAGGAGCCGCATATTTAATTGACAGATTACGCTAAGTTACTCGATGCAAGCCGTTCCAGTTCCTTTTAGAAGGGGCGTCGTTATCTAATAATGTACTGGCAACTTATAATGTGTGTTATTGAGGCAATATATTTTGTTGCAATAAAATGCGATCGTTATTGATTGAAACAAAAAAAAAACACGCCGTGAGATCGCGGCGCGGTACAGATGACAATGCTGAATTATGCATGCTCTCCTTTCCGCTCGATATCTGACGGACCTTTTTGATTAGGTGCCGAAATACGACGATGCAAGATCAAATGGGCGACCGTCGCGCTACGTGTAGCCAAGAGTGAATATAATACCACGGCGCCAAACGCCGATAATGATCTTTCCGGAGAAGTACCACCAAGTTGCGCTAGAAGGTTCTGCATGCTCAAGATGGTATGCACTACACTGTTCATTATTTTTTTTAACATGACTGTACTTTGTTTTACGCTTGCGTCCGGACACAGTTGACGCCACGAGTTAATGAGACCAATCGAACAGCGTCAAAAACGCAACTCACTGGACCTTCCCTATACATGATTGGTTCGGCTATGTTTTAACACGTACAGAAGCATGACAAACGTTAGGTGGGTGTGCTTTTAGGCTGGATCCCATCAGCCGGTAGTGTCGGCCGCATCCGAACTTAGGATGAAACGAAATGAAGTCACCCAGATTTTAGGAAAATCAAAACGTATAACGTTCACGCTTCATGCCTCATGAATCGGTCTTGGGCGTCCTCATTGGCAATCGCGGCGCCCTAATTACGTGATATGTGATAAGGGTGTGGTACGCGCCACGCTGTGTGCATCTCAAGCTGTTTTTGGATATGCAATTGTTGCACGTAAAAATAGAATTCAGCTGTCAGAATGAATGATTTGGTGTGTTTCTTTCAGGGCCTGCAACTGCTCAGTGCCATTGGCTCGGTCAACGGCATGTACCTCGGGCTGTCCTTCTTCGTGCTGGTCCAGGTCTTCGAACTTCTTGCGGCAGGCTTCACCCTTGTTCGATCGCGACTCTCCGACGGCACTCCGTAGCACTGCAGGGAACCCTATTATGGGAAAAAGGCTAGATACTTATGCCAACATTTAATAGTAAATAAAATGGAGCAACATATTTTTCTTTCTTTTTGGGGGGTGGGGGAGAGGGGTTAGGAAACTTATGATTCTGCCTAGTGTCTTTGATAAATGGATGGGTGAGTGTGGAGAAACAGTTTTATTGTAGTTGACAGCTCGTGAGAATTTTTAAGATACGTTATTTTATTTGTATTCCGATCAGTAAATATGAAGTTTTCTTTAGTAAACAAAATTAGATTACGGTGTCGGTGTGATGGTTCGCAACGCTAGTTGTGCTTTGGAAACAGTACATTTATTTATGGCGGTTTCACTGTGCTTTTTGGCTTATGAAATTTCCGTTTCTAGCTTGAGCTTTGGACCGAATTTCCTAAACCATTTGGGCACTAAAAGAAAAACTTGCGGGTTTTTGTGTACAGTACGTTTCTCAAATGAGATAAAAACTGTCAGTGTTTAATTTCTGTGTCATTGCTTCATTGAATTTTTAGATAATTGCATAATATACTGCATTTTTCATTTTTATCAATTTATGTATTGTGTCAAATATGTCTAACTTTCCATGGCCTGAAAAAGGCCTGCAGTATTTCAAATAACTAAATGAATAAATATGACTCAATTTGTTCTGACCAACCCCACGTAGGAGATAATTTAAAAGAATAAAAATTAGTAGGAAAAAAAGAAGGAAGTAATCAATTTACCACTCGAACTGAACTAATTCACCACTGTTATGTGTAAAACTTAAATCGTCATGTTTGGTTCATTATCAATTAGTGCAACATCGCTGTTTGTTTAGTGACTTTGCGTCTTTCGTGCTCGTTCTCAGACACCTTCCAGTTGGAAACTAGGCTCATTAACATGAAAAGGGAAGTTTGTAATTGTCCTTGGTTTCTTAGTAAGTTAAATGCTCCTAATATACCCCATTAAAGCGCCCCTGTTCTGATTTGTTTTTCCAATCGATTGAGCAACACCGTGAGTCCCTAGACGCTGAGAAGGGTTGACATATTGTCTTATTCTTTTCGGGAGTTTCGCCGAAATGGTTGCCGTGACTCGACTCCAAATAAAAAAAAGCGGGGTGCGGGGTTGCATCGACTTGTGCTGCTAGCTCGTAAACTGTCATTTGAAAAAAAAATCACTCGATTTGCAGAAGGACGAACGTGACATAGTTAAGCTAAGCGGTTTTAGCGCCTAGAGAGTTGAAACAATCAACCGAGGAACCAGAAGTCTCAAAAATCTGTTAGGGTTTGGAGACTTGTTGTAAACGTCTTTCGTGGACTGTAATTTGTTTTTCAGTGACTGAACTTTCATCCTAATGTACATTCGGTGACGAAGCAGGTGCCACGAAATAAGGAAGTACCTTGGGTCATGTTTCGGACTTCCGTTGCAGTAGCGTTGACCGTAAGGCTATAGGTTCTGATAAATTAAGTTATCTGGAGGCAGGGGTTTTCCTGGGAATTAAAATTAGGGGGGATGATCTAAATGTTTAAAGGGGGGGGCGGGTTAAGGGGGAGGCATTGAGAATAGAGGAGTCCCTGGGAATTAAGGGGGTGCCTTCATAAAAACAAGGGTGGGGGTTACACCCCTTTAGGGGGTGTAGGTAAATCACTGTCTCGAGGATAGTGTACTTATCCAGAATAAAATTTTGGCGGACGTAAATGTAGGAGCAAACATTCGCGCGAAAAATCTATGTTTTTGGCGATAAACGTAACTATTTTGTCAATGTCCTCATAAACTATAGGAAATGGGAGCAATATTGGTACGACCTGGTTGCGGTGTAAACGTAGCTTGCAGATAACATTTTGTTTTGCACACATATACGTTTGAAATGGTGGGTTTAAGAAGTTAGTTTTACGACTTATTAGCGCCGTTTCTATCGTAAGTTTTCTTTTTTTTAAATGTTATTTTTACTTCTCTCTACAAAATCAGCACCTTAAATTAAGAAGGATTTCATGATGGGAACATCTAATATTGTACTGCCATTTTAAGAGGATTATCTTTCTAAAATTAGGATTTATATTAGTTCACTTGGTAGTATCTGAACCCCGATTGTTTTGTTTCTTTCACACGAAAATGTATTAGGTTTATGTATGATCACACTTTTAGCTGCCTTACTGCAAGCCCAAATGTGTCACAGGCAACGCTGGCAGCAATGTTTGTATTGCTAAATACTACCCGAGGATTGGAATAGCAGTGCAAATGTGTGACCAATAAACTGACAAATCGATATTTTCTAATTAAGGTGTAGGTTCAATTTATGCACAGTATAATTATTACTGGATAACTGCGTTACAGACTGAAATACGCAAATTTATTGAAAGAACATTCTCCAAGTTTCGTAGGTTAATCTACTTCTCCGCTTAGGTTATCATACAGAAAAGTTGGCTTCCAATGTAATATTTAGGATGTTCTTTTCCACCCTTCTAACCAGCCTTGACATTATTTCGTATATGCACCTGTGCACCTATTCAACATAAAGTGAGCCTTGTCCCTACTGGCTTTCCCTCTTCACGGACCAGCGAGTCACAATGCAAAAAGAGAACTTGGCTCTTTTGTATAAACAGAGAAAACGTGCTCATGAGCTCATCCGAAGTGAGGTTGCTGACTTATATTAAAACAATAGAAAAACAAACCTCTTCCACATGACGAAAACGACCCAGCATTAAGGTGTCAAAAAACGTTCATGCACACCTGTCAACGGTCGGCCCGTGTTTGTTGCGTGTTTTCTGCAACAAGCGTCAAAAAAAAAAACTAAGATTTTTTTTTTGCTTTTATTTCGCGATGGACGCCAACACATATTTTTCTTGTGTAGTCGACGATATTTGTTGAAATTATGTTTTAGATTTCTACGCCTGCATCAAGTCTTCCTGAACCGACTGCGAATGACAGGAACATTCAGGTAAATGTGTACCTGACAGAATCACCGGAAGGAATGTTCAAATACGGGGGAAATGGATAAACACCTATGAGCATGGACAAGCCTGCAAGTTACAAAAGAAAGCTTTCTTCTTTGACAGGTGGGCGTATAGTTCATAGCAAACGCACCCCCAGAGGCCATTCCAGCAGCGAGAAAGTGTTTTATCCAGGGAAACATTTTGTATCTTACATATCCATAGATTTTTTTTTCCATACATGGCAGGATGCACGTTCTCGAACGCGAGTATCTAGACATATTTTGTAACGCTATGCGGACTGAAGCTTGAGGGAAAGAGAGAGGGAAGAGGAGGCGAGAGCGCGCAAGGATCCGACAGAACACCGAGCTCTGGTCGGAATGATTCATGGGTAGACGTAAGGCTAGTTGCCTTCGTCTCCACTGTACTCGTCGAACGCGCTCGAATCCGAAAGCAAAACGCAGGACGGCAGCGTTCCGCGTTCAGGCAACTAGCTTTGCGTTTACCCACTAATCGAGCCAACCAGAGTACGGCTTTCTCACGTCCCGGCGCGCTCTCGCCTCCTCCTCTCCCCCAGTGTTTACCCGCGCTGTCACTGACGGGAATGAGAATAACGGGGCATCTCTTTTGAGCGCCGGACCTTCCAACACCCGTTCGTTTTCTTTTGTCCTTGGCTGCGCGTCCATGCTCGGGGCTGACGAGACGCAGAAGGGTTATGGAAGGTTGAGTAAGCTCGCCCCAGAGGAGGGATAAATACCACTCCTTTTTGTTGTTCTAATCCTTCTAATGGTAACGGAACCTGAATAATTAAAAAACATATATATTTCTGCAAAGGAACGGTTCTGTTAATTATTTCATAGCGCTGTAGAATAGCTCATAGATAACTTAATATATTCGGATCACGCATTTCACTTGCAGAAGCCATTCGAGAAAATGTACGTCGGATTTCCGAGTGACAGAGTTTGTCAGCAAGGCTTTGGGTGTGCGTATGTGTGTGTGTTTTGATAATTCTGCAGACATTTTTTGGGGGTGTCGTGTTAATCAAACCAGACGTAATCATTCGATATCTTGATGTTATCCAGATTTCAAGACACGAAGCGTGGTTCTATTATACAGTAATCAATCAGTCGCATCCTAATTTTTCTCTTCAGATGAATACTGATACAAAAATCAGTATATATATATATATACATATATATATATATATATATATATATATATATATATATATATATATATATATATATATATATATATATATATATATATATATATATATATCGGATGGTTCCCACTAGAACTGCGCATAATCGGTCAAACTACTAGAACACCGCAACGTTCCTCGTGAAGCCCCGACATGGTGAGTCTTAGACCTTTCCAGCTATTCTCCCGTAACAGTGCTTCTACCTTCCAAACAAATAGGCCGAATATAATCTGACACTCAAGATTGACGGATAACGCTACATAAAACTGAAAATTGAACTTGCGATGCAGAACAGAAGAAAACTGCACGAATAAAGACTGAAGTGGTTTCAAAAATTTTATCGAAGCCGTTTAATCGTACGACATTTTATTGAATGCAGTTTCGTCGAAGTCGTTTCATAGAACACCGCCTACTTGATCTGAAAAATAGTTTTCTTTAACACCGGGAGAATATCGCTGCTATAATTATCATTACAATATATAAACGTGTTCTTTTCTAGCGCAGCTGGTAATAAGAATTCTTTTTCTTTCTTCTAAGTTTGTTTAGCAAATAATTACACCTTTGTTCATATTGGTAATAAAAGAAAGGGGACCACTGACATTGTTTTAAATTTGTAATCGTTGTGTGCAGTGACCGAGGTACGTGCCTTCCATGGGAAGGAAAGTACCTCCTTCAAGAACAAAGCTGTTCCGAAGCAATGACCAGTAATATGTCGCACAAAACAGAAAACAAAATACTTGCCTCCCGTTTTTTCAAACTTTCATATTCGGCAGAGCCATGGGCCTCCCAGGATTTAGACCTCTGTTTCTTTTTAGAAAGGGAATCTATTCTTGTAAATTTAAAGCACAAGAAAACATACGAATACAAAATAAAAAAGGCACATTGGAGTAAACATATGCTTCTATCTAAGACACATAGGGTAACATTCGGGATGGCCGTCACCATATTGCCTGTACCAAATCGCCATCTAGACAAGGTAGCCAGGAGAATCGTTTACCAAACAACGCCGACCTAGAGTCAATCTGTGTGGTTGTGTGAATGTTTAGTTGTATAGTTGCATGTTAAAACCGTGAGCAACAACCGTCGTGATCGAGCGGGGCAGGGCCGAGAGTTATTGAGAGCCACTGTACACGCGTACGGACTACCGGGCTATGTGGTTCCAGCTTTGCGTGCGGCAACACGCACGTGCATTGTGTTAACACGTGCATAGCTGAAAACTAAGGCCAAAATACGTTTCTTATTGACTTTCTGGGAAAGAGGAGGCGTTAGATACCCGGCAACTGCTGAAACATTGCAATGTGAACATAGGCGTTTGCCTCGCTGATGCGCCGACAGTTTCGTGAAAAAGGTTCTCGAGTATGCATCTACTTATTGCCAGTTTGTTTTAAGGTGCTGCTTCAAAGTAAATTGATGAAATGAATATTGGGCATCTAGCCTAAAGCTTGGCATGCCCAGATGAAGGGGACAGCTTGGCTTCGAGTAGCACCTCTCGACTTGGAAGAATGGCATGTGTGATGCAGAAAAAAGTGGGTTCGGTCAAAAGTGACTCCACCGACGCGATGCCCGTAGGAGTTAACACTATTACAAATTTCAAACTTGTCCTCCCATCCCGTTCCTGTGGGACGACCTATCTCGTTCAAAAACCACTACAAAGCGGCAGTGTATGCTCATCTGACGGTGGTCTTGTTTCGCCAAGGACTCCTTTGATCAATTTAGAATAATGGTCTGGAATCCTTTGATTAATTTAGAATAATAGTAAAGAAAGTACAAAAAACAAAATGTGAAGGCAAAAATAGCGAAAGTAAGACGCGCAGCGCCAGAAGCGTGCAGGAACCAGACGTTCGAACGAAACTGCACATAGCGAAATCGTGACAGGCTTTCCACTTGGTATGGCGCGTTGGCAACGGCGGGGGGGGTTAGATTAATTGTGCAACGACGCGTGCTAGTCGTGTATATCTGTATTCCTTTTCAGGAAGTACACTTCATGAGTGAACAAATAGGAAGTTGAAGAGGGAACACAAGTATGTGGTGGAGAACAGTCACTCATTTTACCAGATAATAGCAAGTCGCATACTCACTCAAGTTCTGGTATGTACAGGGTATCCCCGAAAAAAAACTTACAAGGTTTTTTTCACCGCAAAAATAAACTACACATCGCCGAACTCTCATTCTCCGCTCGAAGTTAATCGCAAAGATGATCGAACCACGATGCCAAAGTTTCAGTGTGAACACGATATCTTATTCGAAAGTTGTAAATGCTTTTTTGAAAATGTGATTGAGAAATTGGTGGTGTTCTATCGCGGGAAGACGTGGTGTTCTATGGCGCCAGAAACCGGCAAAACGGGGGCAAACGGGCCCCATTTTCTTTTTGAAATGTTCAAAGAACTCGCTCATAACTTTTTAATAAGATATCGGTTCCTGCTGAAACTTTGGCATCTGGTTGGGACCGTGCTAGTTCTACCTTTTCGGCGGAGAACGAAAGTTCGGTCATGAATAGTTTATTTTAGCTGAAACAAAAACAACATTTAAGTCCTTTTTTTAACACTTTGTAGTTAACTTCTATTGACCAGTTACCTAATGTTGCGTGAAATAACAACCAGTATAGGAATTTTATTTCTATTTGTTTTACAACAGATTATACCTGCTTTATAAACGAGAGTAAATAATCTAAAAATCACTGTAATGCTTCTTTTTAAATTTTGCTAAACCGAAATTCAATGAAATGGAATCAAGAAATATGATGAAACAGGGCGCGCCGATATATCGGCGTTTGATGAAAAGGTCACTTTTTTGATAAAACGACATTCGATGAAATGTCTGGTAGCCAAATATTAACAATAATACAGCCAGACCTACGCGTAACGCAGCAGCCAACAAAGAAAACACACGCCGGAGCACCAAAGAACCGCAAATACACTGAAGGCGATGCGTAAGGTGACCACGGGCCCCAAAAACACAGGACAAACATCGCGGGCGCCAGTCGTGGTGCGCGCTCCTCGGGGACGGCACATGCGAAGGAAGACACTTATGTGGCTTGGCAAAGAAAGGCTCAGAACGCGACACTCCACGCCACCTGACCGAGAACAGTGCACGGACCATGGCAAGAATTCCGCCCCAAAAGCGACGGTCCGCGAGAGCAGTGAAAGCGATCCTACTGGAGCAAGTGTCGGGAACCCAGGTTTGAATATGAGACTCGAGATCCGACGTTGGGGTCGCCATTTATGTGACGTTTCCAACGTTCGCGACCAATCACATCCTTATGGAATCCCATCTCTCTCAAGGTCTCACGTAACTGCTTATTCACTAACGCCATGGTACTTTAGGGACTCGTGGTCGCGGTAGTTAAGGGGTCCCGTGCCGCCGGAGAGTTCTTTTTACCCTCGTCTTCCTAGTGAAGTGACTTGCGACGGGCACGGCAAACGGCGGGCAGTGCTAGAATCCACGGCGGCGGCTCAGCGCTATGTGTGCAAGGTTCCGAGCCAACAGCCAGGTCCTTTCCTCGTACGGGGGTCCGGCTAAAAGAGAACCAGCACCTGCCACATGTCCTCGTTGTCACCTAGTCCCGTTCGCAGCGTCCTCCTCGACCATGGTGACCATTCTCTACTGGGAACGCTTGGTGATGAGTTGTTCTTGTCGTAAGAACTAGGTCGCGTGGCGTCAGGCGGCGCGGACAACAGATGCAGCCGCTGGAGAGGGGGAAATATGGGTGGCCATGGAGAATCGGGAGAGGTGACCCCCGCATTTAACAAGCCATTTGTAGCGTATTACTCTTTCTGGATTTGATACAGCTCGATGGTGACGTCACGTTGATGACTTCGGGGTGTCTATAGGAGTTGGAACCTAAATGTAGTGCTGGAATGTTGAGGTGCCCTAACAAAAACTCTTGGGGCCTCTGGCATTGTTGCATGACATTCTTACGTTACGGGATGTCATAATGTCAGATGACACTGAGATGTCACGCTATATTATAACATCAGATCACTTGACACCATAGCGTTACTGAAAAGACGTAGTGTGACAGCATGCCGTTACATCATGAGGCTACGTCAACTGAGACCATGACGTCACTGATCAAACGGCACACCAGGTGGTCACGTGGATGAAAGTCACGTGACCACGGGCTTTCTGGTGGTCACGTAGGTTACTCTTTAAACGTTACTTGTAAGTTTATAATCTTATAAGCATTGAACTATGGTGGCTGGAAGGGGAGTGTGACGGGCAGGAGCGAAGTGCCTCCACAGCGTTGCGATGAAAACGAGTCGCCTGCGGACTACCGCGCCCCTTACGGTGGCGAAGATTTTCATTGCAACACAAGCGCTTCGCCGCGCATGTGTGTAAAGGTCACATTGTTTCTTTATAGTTTGACACAGGTTTCTGCGATTACATGAACTGCGCACGTTTCACCCATTAAATGGGTCGTGCGCCTATACTCCCCGATGAGAATTCCACGAAGAAGTTATTGGGGATCGCTGCAGCCAGCAGGGGAGACAGCGCCAGCAAAATGTTTGAGAGATCTTATATTACGGAGATTATCCAACTGCACGATTAGAGTCACGTGGTGAATGGGCAGCTTTGCAATGCGAGCTGTGAGGAGGTGACGAACGCGTTGTTCGTCTGCGGCGTCTCCAACCTCTCCGCCTGCTTTCATCGTCGCCACGGGAAAATTCCTCGCATGCGCGCACTTGCGACCAATCTTGCCGGCGGCGACCGCCATTTAATTGTAAACGCACCCCACTGTTTGAGATGGACGCTCTCTACAATCGAGGCGCTCTCAAAATTTTCAGCGCGAATCGCGCCCTCTTTATCGTTGAGCACATATGGCGCCCTTGCACTTGTAGCCGCTAAAATTGCACCAAAGATCGGAAGTTACAATTCAAAATGTCAGTCCAGTGCTGGAGCGGCTCCGTCGAAACGTGAGCGTGGTGACGTCGTCGCCTGTCGTCTAAAGACATTAGAATACCCCAGGAGCCGACATGACGTCGTGCCCAGCGACGCCGGAAAAATAACTCAATCCTAGACTGCCTGCGTACCTACGCGCTCTCATCCTTGCTCGCGTCGTCTGCTCGCCACTCGGTTGTCTACGTTTGGCTGAGGATACGTCTGCATCTTGCCGGCGGTCTCCTTCGTCTGCTAGCTGTTGCAGCTTTCTTTGGATATGATCGGCACCCTAAAATAAATTTTGATGCGAACGGGCATTCTCATCACAACGGAGGTAAACAAACACCTGTTGGAAGCAAGGCTTGTACGGTCACTCTTAACCCCATGCCATTCTCAGCGTTCGTACCCACGGCGCCTGATACGCTCTCTTTGCAAAGCCGCGCTTTAAAGGCACGCTCTAGAAGACGGCACACCCGGCGCAGTGCCGAAAACGTCCGCCACATGCCGACTTCCTACTGGTCAGAGAAGTGTTGGGCTCCAAATTTCAGCTGTTCGACACCGATCCATTGCACTCCGCCATGTAAATATGGAGGAAACAACCGTGTTGAAACCGCAATGCAATGGCAACGCGATTGTTTTCTTTCTATTTTGCATGGTGCCGTCCGTTAAATGAGTTTCCTACCCATGACGAAAATTAGCCGAGACTGCGTAAAAGATGGACTACTTATTAGAAGAAAAAAAAAAAAAAAGAGGGTAGGATCGCTTTATTGGCCGGGAGAGTGAGGGGACATTTTGTGATTTGCGCCTTTAACCGCGTTGACATGACAATGCCATGAAACGCAGTTGCTTGTCCCCTATTTACGTGGCGGCGTTCGTTAAAAGAGTTTCTTAATCACAATGAAAATTACCCGAGACTGTGGAGAAAAAGGGGTGAATTAGTAGGAGAAAACGAGACAGAGGAAAATAATTGTCTCAATCACCAGAGACTCAGGGGATATTTCGTAGCCCTGCCTACTTCCGTTACACTTCGTTCCATGTAACGTGAATACGGACGCCACCTCCTGCCCATTATAACCTCACAGGCAGTACAAATGTTTTACGAGCGTACACAGGACATCTGTGGAACGTTACGACATCCTAAAACATTCCGAGGGACTAAGGTGCTACTAGGGAGCTCCTTTGCGTCTCGTCTCTTGGCAATCTTTGATCTTGGAAACAGGCGACGACCGATAGTTGGGAGTGTTGTGCCGCAAGCGATAGCGATATTCGCGACGGCTGGGAAGATAGGATTTGTGGTTCCAAATGACGTTTAGAACTTTGAGAAGGAATTGGTTGAACGTTTGCAGTTTTTGGCCCTGGTACAGTGCAAGACGCCTGCTCGAGAGGCCGACGATCCGATGAGCACGTTGCCGAGTCGTCGGCACTTGTGGCTTCTAATATTTTTGGTGCCTCGACAACACAAACTGCTGAGAACGCGTTATATGCACCGAGCAAATCTCCTGCAGGAATCGCCTCCAGCCACACCTTCTTCTCCTCTTCATTTTTTGGAAACTTCAATAGAGGGGCGCTTTCGGATGCGCTAGTGCTGAGACAGTCCTTGACGCAGCATCTAGGCAACATCGCCCCTCATATCGCTCATAAAAGTCCGCTGCACTTTGTCTTCAACTGCACCACTTTTAAAATTGTTTTGGAGCGCCAAAGCAGAAAGTGCACCTGCAATATATCAAAACTGTCAACTGACGCGTCGTCTGCTTACACAACGCAATAGGGGCACGGGGGAAATATGGAGAGCGAGCGCCTTATCGACGACGAGAGAAGAGGGAAAGACGAACAACAGCAACTCCGGTCCATACTTTCGATTTGGGATTATGGACTCTCTTCTAGTGCAGTCAGCGTCCCTGAAATGCAAGGTGTAACTTTTTTCCCGTTATTGTGCGTAGTTTTAAAGATATCGACGCCTTAAAGTTTTGTTTGGGGCGCGGCTAACAAAACCGAAACTAGCCGCTCGAGGCCCCGGCAACACAGGAAATAAGCCGCTATGTGAACGTGACGTCAGGGATCGTTCTCAAGTTCAGAGAGTACGCAGGCCGAGAGCGGCACCTACCTCTGTTGTGCTAGCCGTCTAAAGATAGGAGGCAAGTTAATTTCCGTTTCTTCTCTATACGTGGTAGTTATCCAGCATATGTAGCAAGAGTTAGTGCGCATACCCAAAAGCTAGCGACTGAAAAACCCGTGAACTCGTACGGTGCCGTACTTGGCGGCCGCGGCCGTACGTGCGCTATGCCGTACTCGTCGCTTTTATGCCCAAAAGCTATAACTGGAAAACGAGT
>JAZHYW010048992.1:110000-185500 GCA_037355805.1 Ixodes ricinus | reverse complement strand
TCCGCTGACCATAAGGCTCGTACTGGGTACGTAGTGAAGCTAAGGTCAAGAATACTTCCATTCACGCCAGGTCGTACGAAGGTTGCTGCTCCGTCGTTCAAGCAGTGGAGACCAAGGCAGTTGCGACATCCTCTAGCAGTCGCCCGCGAGGTGTTGTTTTCTTATCCCCCAGGTCTCGTTGTGGGCGTTAAAATACCCCAAGAAACATGGTGGCTGGTGCGCAGCGCGAAATAATTGCACGCAATGAAGATGGGTCCCACTGAACGTTAGGTCTAATGAAGACTGAGATGACAGTAACTTCTGAGTTCCATTTTTTGATTGTCACAGCGACATATTAGGCGATGTTATCGCACAAGATCGACAGGTCCACTTGTAATTGAGGTACAGCTCGGTGTACGCATAAGGATGCCTTTGGAGGATCTGCTGATGTGAGAGTTGTCCGAGGCGAACTATTATAGATAACATAGGGCGACAGACGAATCGATTGTCTTTTGCAGTTTGTCTCCTGGAGGGCTCGTACTTCAATTTTGTGCCTTTGTAAATATTGCCGTAAGTCGTCTATTCGATTTCGTAGTCCAATAACATTACACTGAAGAATCTGAGGTAATAAACAGCGTCTTGCGCAGCGAGAAAGTCGATTTTGTGTCGATTGCAGTCCGACCTTATTAAGGCGAGACTACTTAGACCAGGAGCTGCCAAATGGCAGGAGCATATTGATTACTATAACCAGTTCCTGAGCGAATAGAAAATTGAGAGACGTGAGAAAGGTACGTAGCTGTATGGCTAACGTACAAATCGCACTTACGAGGCTTTGGGGCTTATGTGCTGTATTAAATATTTGTTTAGTATCAGCCGGTGGCTCACTGTGCCCTCGGGTTGGCCGGGCCAGACCTCTTCAAGGGCCTTTTTTGTCGGTAGCTGCTGAAGCACTAGAAGGCTGAATGCTTCGTCCAGACTGTACTGGGGGAGCTGCTGAGGCGTCTGGAGCAGTTTTGCCTGTCAAATTTTCCGAATGCGGGAAGTTATCCTCGTTATGAAGTGGAATACCTTATCGCTTATCTTCTTTCAAACCTTGCGATCATTTTCGAGGTGTCCAGTGCCTTCCAGTTCCACAGGCCTCTTTGTCGTTTTCGATAACAGATTTAGCGGACGTCTAGTCCACATTTTTCGAGCTTTTGTAGTTGGTGATTTGTCTTTGTACTTTGTAGATGGCACAGACTTTTGATGTCGCATCATGGCACTGCTCACAGTTGGTGCATTTAGGCTGCTCAGCTGCACACTCATTTACTCCGTGGTCGCCGCCATAACGACTGCAGCGCAGAGCCTTAAGACAGGTGCTTGTAATGTGTCCGAAGCGATTGCACTTCGGACGCTGCCTTGGCTTTTCAAGGTAGGGCAGAACTTTGTAACGTGTATGCCACGCAGTGACATATTCATGTGAGGATCTTTTCCTCTCATGGCTGCTAAGAGATCAGCGTCTCCTATGTCCGCAGGTACTTGTCGAATAATACCCACAGATTCCGATGGTGGATGACGTTCGTAAGTCTGAACTTGAACTGTTCCCAGGTTCTTCAGTTGGAGGAGTACTTTGGTGGATTCTACATTTCTAGCATCGATGGCCAGAAGATTCAATCGGTAGTTGGGCTGAATCTGGATGACACCGTCTGGGGCCATGCTGTCCAGCTCTTGCTTTAGTACCAGAGGATTCATGTTTGTGATGATCGTGGTTCGGTCGGTAGGCTTAACAATGACTCTGAGATTTTAACCCGGTCGGGCTATGATTGTGTCCTCACTTGAATTTGAGCCGTATTGTCTCTTCTTCCACGTTTGGGTTTTACACCCAGCTTCGTTCTCGAAGTCATCCATGACGCTATCATAAGAGTCTTCAGGCTTGTTATGTGGTTCGGCAGATCCAGATTCATCCTGGTTAGGCTGTGGTGAATTCGGGAGGCTCATATTACGTGGCCCCCGTCGGGCGGAGTCGTCGCTCCTGATTGGGTGCAGAGAGGAGACGTCTTCTTGAAGAAACAGCAAAATATTCGGTCCATAAACCAGGAAATGAGCATAAAGTAACGCAGACTTTCTAGAGCGACAAATTCGATCGTCCTGCGTGGTGTGTCGTCGTCGTCATTTCTCCGGCGCCTGCGGTGATGCGAGCGTAGATTTTTTGGTCATACACACGAACAATCAAAGAGACCCTAGTCATAAACAGCTTCGCTGTAAAAAGAACATACATTGCTCACTTCTTTGGTCGTTAAATAAATACGTTTCAAAGCAAAGCAAGATCTGAAAATAGTCTAACATGTGGTGGAGGAGGGGAGGCGACTTTCGTGCTATGTCATTAATATAAACCAAATACTTTCTTGAAAACTGTAAACACAGACTTCAAGACTGTCAAGAGAGTATTGAAGTGGATCTAGCGATTTCGCTGTATTTAACTAGCGTAGACATTGCTCCTACAAAACACTGTACACCTGTATGCGAGAAAACAAACAACTTAACTTTATTGATGAGCATTAAGCAGACACAGCACAACTAGGGAAGGAAATGCGTCTTGAACAAATAAAAAGAAAAGCAGACATGATCAAGGAGATCGCCGCACTGGCATAGCGCGGGATTTGGGGCACGGAAGCATCGATACTCAGGGGACCCAAGACATGTATTTAGTCGACGGGGTTTTCGACACTCGGGAGGAAAGGCGCATGACATTCGAGACGGGAGAACTGTCACGGGGGAATCGTGATAGAACCCGCCAAGCTTTATCACAGCCACGATCAGGGGTTGGATAAGCAGAGGGTACATGGTGGGTTCTACATATTGTTGAGCTTCAGCTATTTTCCTCATTCCAGCGATTGAGCACGAACCACTACTAGCCGAATGCACCTCGAGGCACTGACCTCGCGGAACTGTACTAGTATTATTTAAATGCCGTAACCACGGAGATCGCAAAGCTTGATGAAAAAATCCTGGGGATGGCATTCTTGACAGTGCCAACAATGCTATCCCTACAACTTCATCATCAAGGCTTTAGAAGGAAGGACCGAAAGAAAACGTCCACTTTCATCCTTGAAAATATTCGGCGACTAAGATGCTTCTTGTACAGTGGCGTTGAGCGCCAGTATAGTTGGGCTACATAAGCCTAGTGCAAGTGAGCTTCTGTCAATTGAAAAATATCCCTACCCAATATCTTTGCATGGCCGCTTTAAAGAAATACTACAACAAAATTTCGGCGCTCATTTTTTGGTCTATATGTGTTCAAAAGATCAGTATCATATGGAACATACCAATATCTTGTTAAAAAAGTCTCGAAAACGAATTTTAAAACGAATTAAACGATTAGCAAAGAGCACCTGGTGGATGTCGCTAACGCCTCGTTTGTAATGCTCGTCTAGGAACCTTGACAGCTAGTGACGGAGGTCGTCTCGCCTCCGGCCACGACGAGAGAAGGGGGAAGGAGGAACTCCCCTCTTCCCGAGAATCCCGTTTGTGTGTCGCAGAAGTCGCTATTGTCCCCCTACAAGATTATAGAAGATTAACCCGTCACTCAAAATTCGCACAAAAGCAGCCGCTTCGGTGGCTGGAACGACTAGGCCATCCTCTCGACGTCAGCCTCGCCGTAGCTTTGCTCGTCTTGAGACGACCTACGTCACGATTGCGTTGCATGTCACGTGCTCTAAGCTGGGCCTTCTCCGAGCGCTTGCCAGAGTGGACCGTTTATAACGAAAAATACAGCCACCAGGATCAAAACACAAACGTGCGATTGTCATTTACGGATATTGTGGATCATATTCAACCTATTTTTGGACACGACGGGAATATTTCAAATTTCGTTGAAGTATCCCTTTAAGATATCGGCTTAACCTGTTTGAGTCTGTGACGTACGCTAAAGTATTTTACGTATTGCTATCGTGTCCATATGTAAGTGCAAAGCACTTTACGCACATGCAAACTGGTGCCTGTGCATTTTTGAGTATTTCTCCCGGGTTACGTTCATATATAAGGCTTTACATTTCGAGACCAATGTACCCTCCAGTGCTACCTACTTTAATTGATCAGCTAATAAAACGTTTAAGAATAATCTGCAAGGAAGCAATTATTCAAGCCATTGCATTAACTGATTTTTTTCTTTACTCTAGGTTAATGTGAATTCCCGTGATCCATTTGATAAAGAAGCAAATATCTATTCGCGAATATAGTTTAGCTTGAATTCCGAGAAATGTACAGAATGCATTTATATCAATTACGCTTAACATACGTATTTTTTCTTTCCTTTGTCTTCCCAGATCACCATCATTAAATTTGCATTAAAATTCAAATTTACGATGCTTTTAGGAAGTTCATCCCAATAACTAAAGAACACAAATAATTCCAGAAATCTTTTAAAACACAACTTTGACCATAATTAGTGGACACCCACAAAAATAGCCTCCACGCAAATAATGTCTGAATGAAAGTGCATAAGCTTTTTGGCGGTAGCAATAGTATTTGCAGCACTCATTAACACTCTATGAAAAAAGAAGACTTGAATAGATATAAACGAGCCAGAACGCAAATGAGTTCTACATACATGGTAGTCGATGATTTACGCCGTTTCATGGCAAGTCGGACCGCAATCAACACTACTCAACGGCGTAGCCAATCAAACGGGGCAAAAGCATCACCATGCTGCTCGTCGAATTCATCCGTTTGCTCTCATCGCCTAAACCCACCATGTCCAGAAAAGACCGCATGATCGCAGCGCGTTCACTGTGAATGTCTCGTTTAGTCGAAGGTAGAAAACGCAC
Source organism: Ixodes ricinus (assembly GCA_037355805.1). Taxonomy (NCBI): domain Eukaryota; kingdom Metazoa; phylum Arthropoda; class Arachnida; order Ixodida; family Ixodidae; genus Ixodes; species Ixodes ricinus. The sequence goes on along the minus strand of JAZHYW010048992.1, from coordinate 180,716 downwards.
AAAGACGAGTGCCACGACGAAGAAGTTTTGGCGTTGTCCGATCGACTCCACCAGATTAAAGCGAACCGGAGCATAGACAATTTCCCAGTACCACAACCAAAGTTCCTTCATACTACTTTTTATGAGCAACGACAACCAATGCAAATGACAGAGCACACTCCGTTGGAACGAAATGGCGGCATTATGCTCAAACTTTTGCTGTGCGCCGCCATTCGCGTCCTAAAACCGGCACCGCCACGCATTCGTAGCTTCAAAGAATGTCGCTACTAGTAGGAAGCTGATATCTAGGGACTTCAACCGCAACTAGCATTTGGAAGAGCTGCATGGTTCCGCCCCACCAAAGTTTTTCAAATAAAAAAATATGAAAGGCGTTTACAATTCTTTGTGATTCGAAATTAGAGCGCAGCTCTTGCAAAGGAGGAAGGTAGGGTATGCCTCTCGTCCCCCTCCGTACCCTCCTCTCCTCCTCCCCCCGAATTTAGTGGCAAATTTTTGTTGAATTTCCCGCAAAATATTGCAGAAAAAATAGCGAAATTTTTTCGCTATGTTTAGAGGGGTATTTAGCGAAAATTTCACCGCTAACTGTAGCGGGAAATTTAGCGAATGTTTCCCCGCAAAATTTAGCGGGTTCAGTTTCCCCACTAAATTTAGAGGGGAAATTACGTCGCGTCACCTCAACACCAATTCAGTTTCCCAGCTAAATGTAGCGGGAAACTGTGACGTCCCAGAATGCACCGCGCGGGGTTACGCCTACGCCAACGCCGATCAACCCGGAATTGGGCGCCCAAGAGCTGCGTTCTAAAAAAGCGACGAAAAAAAAACAAAGCTCCGATGACTCAGCAAAACCATTTCCACCGAGCCACTAACAACCATCCCCCCCTTTTTTCCCGGGCGCTACATCTTATTCCCTAAACCATATCTGGGCCGCGTGTCAGACGAACACGGGCCTTAACGCGCCATTTACCGCTCCCCTACCCTCGTTCCCGCACGAAAAACGCGGGAACCTGCTTCCCGAAACAGAGCTCCGCCCATCATCACCGACCGCCACAAAGCGGCACAACAATCAGCGAATATTAGAAAAATGAGAAAATATAATAAAAAACGGGAAAAGAAACGTGTATAGAGAGATCCAACAGAAGCTCCGCATAATGACGACCTCGATAAGCTTCTTTTGAACGGGGCGCCTGGGGATAACACGCCGCATTTTTACACCCCACGGCGGAACCGTCATGCCCCCGGGCAGATGTCGCCACTGAATAGTTTGCGGAATAATCAGTTTTTCCCACTCCCAAGCGGAAGTGTGGTGAACTACACAAAAAAGACCGTCCCCAAAAATTGTGCCAGAAAAATAAAATAAAATAAAGACAACTCCCTTTTGAAAACGGTCCCCACGCGTGGGAGCTGTTTACGCATGCAAAAACCATGACGCGGCTCGTTGGAAAGAAGAAAAAAAAACACATTTGCAGCAAGAAGAAACAAAGTTATACCAACTTAGAAATACATTTTCTCAAGCGAACACTCTTAGCGGGTAAATGAGGGAGCGTTCTTACAGTTCATGCATTACGCAGGCGTACACTGGGTGAGAGGAAGTCGATTTGTGCAGGAATAAGAAAAGTGTTCAATGAAAGCAAAAGAACAGATACTGCCTGATTTGAAGACATGCATAAAGCCTTGAGACAAGAATATTCAAAATAAACTACTTCTGCGGTTCCTGTTCGTGCTTGCATGCGTGCTTGCATGCGTGCTTGCGTGCGTGCTTGCGTGCGTGCTTGCGTGCGTGCTTGCGTGCGTGCTTGCGTGCGTGCTTGCGTGCGTGCTTGCGTGCGTGCTTGCGTGCGTGCTTGCGTGCGTGCTTGCGTGCGTGCTTGCGTGCGTGCTTGCGTGCGTGCGTGCGTGCGTGCGTGCGTGCTTGCGTGCGTGCTTGCGTGCGTGCTTGCGTGCGTGCTTGCGTGCGTGCGTGCGTGCGTGCGTGCGTGCGTGCGTGCGTGCGTGCTTGCGTGCGTGCTTGCGTGCGTGCTTGCGTGCGTGCGTGCGTGCGTGCGTGCGTGCGTGCGTGCGTGCGTGCGTGCGTGCGTGCGTGCGTGCGCGTGTGCGTGTGTGTATCAGCGTTTACTGTCCGAGCTTTACTTGCCCGTTTAAGGGGAACCGACGCGAGTGATGTACAACAGGGTCATTTCCTGCAATATCTTAAAATTTCTAGTCGCCATCAAATCACACACCACCTCGGCAATAAAAGTTTGAACATTTTATTTAATGAATGGTTTATAAACAAGAGACGAATACCGTATATTCTAAAACATAGTTGTTGGACTACTAATGTCTCAGTGTAAAAGTTTTACACGGTGTTTGTTTATCTACAGGAGAGGACTATACTTATTTTGCTTTTTAAGGCCGTTCATCATGACTTGTCAAAAAATATTTTTGTGAAGCACAAATCATTATTCCAGATAAAATAAAATATTTTCTACGCTGATAAGGCAGGTATATTTAAGGTGTGATCTGTATACTATTTTGTTTTCATTCACGTGGGGACTATGGATCAGTTAGGTACAATGCAGGGTATGCTGACTACGCACCGGGTACATACCATAATAAAAAATAAAAGTAATTCATTTGCAATACGATCCCATTTATTAAGACATGGGAATGGGTATCATACCAAATCCCATGGTGTCGAATCTCCACCTTATATATCTACGGAATATTGAGAATATTTAAATATATTTGTGATACACCGCATAATAAAGAACGGCAGATACAGACACTAGACAAGACGATCGCTAAACTTCATCTCAACATCTGCTAAAACTACTTTTAACTTGTAACGTTTACAATAAAAACATTTGTTTTTTTTAAGTGTGTTACTTAAAAAAGAAAACGAGGGAAAATGGCAAGAGGAAGACATCCCATCAGACTGAATAAACCAAAAACAAGAAAAGAAAAAATAACAAACATTTGACTCAATAGACCTCCATTCGAAAGTCATATGCCGAACATTAGAAGGTCGGAACCACTGCACAATGACGGAACGACTTACATCGTGAACGTGAGTGTCATTCCATCAGATAGCGAACTTCGGAGCGCGGCCAACGCCAGAAGCCGACGAGCCGATCAAACAGCGTAGAAAGTGCGACGTCACTGCATTCGTCACCTTTTACTTTGGCTTTCTTTGCCTTTTAATCCGGCCAAACGTAGAAAGTGTGTCGTGAGGTAACGGTTTTAGTCCGCCATTGAACAGGGATTCCACAACTGCCAACAAAGGGCATTCTTTCAAAGGGGTCTACACCTACTGGGTGTACCAAGGAGTGGCCAGGCTCTTTAAATCGACCGTAAAATTCGGTTTCTTAACCTATCGCGTTCCGATTTTGTACAGCGTTGGTCATAGGTGGCGCATTTTTTCTATAAAATTCGCACAGAGCGAGCTTACCTGAGGAAGAAGTGAAAAAAAAGACAAATTGTTAATTCCTATGGAAACACAGCGAAGCCACCGGTCTTCAAAGCATAGGGCGCCCTATGGTTTGAAGACCGTTGGCTTCGCTGCGTTTCCATAGGTGTTAAGCCTTTTTCTTTGTTTACTTTTTCCTCAGGTAAGCTCGCTCTTTGCGAATTTTATAGAAAAAAATGCACCACCTGTGGCCAACGCTGTACAAAATTGGAACGCGATAGGTTACGAAACCGAATTTCGCGGTCGATTTAAAGAGCCTGACCGACCGCTCCTTGATACACCCAGTAGTTGAGTAATCGGTCAGGGATGGTACAACGCATTAAATAATCTAGATGGTAGAAAACGTATTCTTGCTCAAAGCTTTTGTATTACTCGTTGAGATTCACGTGTCCCGCAGAAACATTAAATTTGATCCCATGAAATATTCGATCAAGAGAAAGATATATTGCGCCAGCTTTCCTCATCGTAAATAGAACTGCCTAATACACGGTAAAGAAAGCAGTTAACAGTCTATCTCCACTGCCTAATTTCTAATTACACTCTTAGCCTCTGTCCAATGTAAGGAATTAGATAGTAAAACGTTTAAATGGTATGTGAAAAAAACACTTGCAATCTACGACACTAATTTATCACGAAGATGCAGCTATGGTCACAGTCAGCTTAAAAAAACGAAGGATGTGGTTTATTGTTAACCAGACTCTGCGCACGTTGGGATTAATAATGGCTCGGTTAACTAGACTATTTACCGGTCATCATTGTCGGCCGAGACCTTTCAGTACTCCTGTACACTCGAAACTTGAATTTGCATCTGTCGTCGGTATACCTCTCTAGTGCAGCAAGTGAATATACTGAAAACATACAAGAACGATTTGAACTGATAATCTACGAGCAATATTTTGGTCGCAGGTATTATTTTGGATATAGTTTAATATTGTCTAGACTAAGATTTGCGCATTAAACAAGTTGAGGTTTATCCGGGATGGTACGTTTTTTAATAGGTCTGTTGATGGATCAATTGACAGTCCTACTCTTCTTGCTGCTGAACACTTCCCCGTTTGTCTTGGCAGAAGACCTAGATATTGTATATTATTTTAACCAGATCTTCATCGCAACTGCTCACACGAATCATTGATCCACCGTATCTTTAAAAGCGAAGTTTTTCAACAATAATCCGTTTTGTGCAAATCTGCTCATTTTTACTCATGTGTATAAATTGTAAGCAATGATGGTTTTAAAGGGACGCTGACACCATTTCCCCTTTTTTTATTTTTTGTTAGGCGATTTTTAAGCCTGGTGTCAGAAGACCACCCAATCAATACTGTGCTGCAACATCACGTATAGTTTTAATGAAGTAAAAAAAAAACGCAACTGCTTGACGCCCAAACCGAAACTGGACTGGGGAAGAAATATAGAGGAGGAGAGTGTTGCCGGAAGTCACGTGGCAGTGCAACTTCTTTATTTTTTTTTTCAATCAACGTATTTGCAGTTTCTTAGAAGCCCCAAAATTTGGTATCATATTTCACTTATATTTTAATATTGAGTGTGTGCCTTCGATGACCCATGAATTTAAGTATTTTGGTGGTTGTGTCTACACCATACAAAACGGCACGTGACCATGGAGAAGAGAGCGAGCGCTACTCAAACCGTCCAGTTCCTGATCGGCGATTTTCAGGCGGAAAGAAAACGAATTTTGAGCCGCAAATTGTGTTCTGGGTACTTGGGCTCTTATATGTCATGTACAAATAAGAACCTTGGCGAGCATAAATAAACTGTCAGTGTCCCTTTAAGCTTGTGTTTGCCTTTTAATATTGTGTACTTCTGGTGAATATGTAACTTATATTTCCTGCTTTGCCGCAAAGACATTCGGGTTATTGATAAGCATGTAAAAATAATCACTCAATTGAACTGAATTGAATTACGATCATACTTTTTGCTTCGTGGATCGTTTTTCGGCATTTTTATTTTCTGAGAACACATTTCTATTGGCTGAGGAGCGACAATAGGGTTATAGGGACTCCAACGCGTTGCGATTCTTAAAAGGACAATGCAACGATGTTTGTACTTCGCGAAAATACCGCTTAGAAGGAATCCCGAACGTTAATGACCTGGTTAGTTTTTCAACACAGGCAATGAAAGTGGTAGGAAGAAATTAAAAAAACGAGAAGCGTTCACTCACTCAACTCGCAGCCAAAACAAGCGGTGACGTAATCTAGAGTCAATTATATGCCGCCAATGTTGATCAAAGCTACGCGCTGGGGTTGGCAAAGCAAAGGAAACGGGGTAAGTCCCAGACATTGTTATAGTTCCACTATTGTCGTCATGGCAGCCATTGGACACGGTCCACTACCGGAATGCTTGTCGAGCTATCGATTATAATTTATCACGAGCTGAAATTGAGTGCTCACGCAGTGCTCAAGTGCAATCTAGGAGTCGCATTCAAATATCGTCACAGGGGGGACTGGAACCCCCAGCTACGTCATCAAGTTTTGCAGAAGGGGAGACTGAAAAAAAAAACGTATGGTTTTGTCCTTGAAATTACACACAAAAAGGAGTTTCTTGTTCACTGGCTTTGCTTGCGAGAATACTTGGGTCCCACTAGCGCCACTAAGCTCGTGTAAAGTGAAACACATTTCAAGCGTTGCACGACCCTTTTAATCTGAAGCTGAAGTGGCTTTTTTTTTTTTTAGTAAAAACACTTCAACAGTCTTCATCTGGCCTCCAGCAGCACCAAAACTGAGATTATTTTAAAATTTGGTACACGGAGGCTGCAGAAAATCATTTTTCAAAGTACCACTAAAGTCCTTCCTTCCCGGAGCGTTACGTCATTAAAGGAGTTTTTTTGGAATCTCTGCTCTCGCGCATCTTGAGCGCATTAGAAAGGTATGCACGCGCACTCTTGCTATATTCAAAAAGGTGAGAAAAAGACGTCAGGGCTGGTGACAGTGCGGGTGAATAACTGGCAAGCTTGCAATTGCACGTGATGCCCATACGAGCGACACGCGCTTGGCCGCTGAACGATTCTTTTATGACGTAACGACTGGTCGGAGACCTTTGCGTGTTTTCTCGCGTTTAGTACCACCTTCGAGGAAAACGAACGTGTTATTAAAATTTACAGGATAAAAATACCCTAGAATTCAGCACTATTTCTTTTCAAGAACTTCCCCAGTTTTTTTTTTTTTTTATACTGTCAGGAATTTAATAGAATTGTCTCTAAATAAATCCAAACGAAACTTAACTTCAAGTTGCGAATGAAAACCGTATTTCATCTACAATTCGACACGGAGCTAAGACTTTTTTATTGTATGTGAAAGTTAATAAAAAAAACGTTGTGGCCCATTGAGATGCATGAATTAAGAAAATAGGTAAGGCAGGTACGAAAGAAATTGCTTTCCTTTACTTTCATGGTACAATATTTTTAACACAGTACCAAAGGCGGGATAGCTGCCTTCTTTTGCACCTTACCTTAAACGCTTAAAAAGAAAACGCCATTCGTACTTTTATTTGTGTTGTTTTTTTTCTAAATAATAACGTGCTAATTCAAAACCTAACTAGCGCAACTCTCTAAGAAAATGATGGTCTCAAAGGACTAAGGGCAGCATTTGTTCTTAACTCCCATTCGCTCCCCGAAGAGACCATCTGTTTTGAGCTGGGCACAATGCGCAAGTGCTGAGGACTAACTGCACTAGACCGGGACAAACCGAGGCGCGTGCGCGAGAAGAAGCAGCCATTAGTCCTCCTAAGTCAAGGTGCATCAGTATGTTTTAGTCTTCGAAACACACAGACAAGATGGCGGAGTCTGCTGCATCGTCGATGGCCAGCGTTAGGGACGCACTTACTGTTTTTGGAACGCTGTACAAGAATATCCACAGACATTCGTAGCATCAAATATTGTAGGAGGGGGCATGTCTTAGGGTTGGGGTTGACTTTATAACGATTGCAGCCTCTGATCCAGCACATTGTGGAAGCCACAGCTGCCGCGAGCGCGGCCATCGTTGATGCACTGACATGCCGCGTTTGCCTGCTGTCCTGATGTCCGTCCCATTTGCATTCTTTAGAGGCGTTCATATTCTGGTTTTGGTTTTAACTGGCATGAAAATAGCCACATAGCACGTGCTAAAAACGTTTCCCAAAAACAAAAAAAAGGTTCATTCTGATTTTTTTTTATTCATGTATACTGTAATATAATATGTTTCTCTTTCTCATGAGGCGATGCAGTTGCCACAAAGACGCGGATTTGCAGTGGGACAGTCCATGAAGGGAAGTAAGGATATGGTTGCTGGGAACATATGGGGACAATGTTTTATAGGACTGTCGCAAATAATTACTGTGTGCAACGTTAATTCTTGATAAGTGATATCAGCGGCGTAGACTTTCCATTTTCCTCGGGGGCGGGAAGGGGGGGGGAGGGTGCTTTTTTGCACAATTTTGTTTACACCGGCAATTATCAGTAGTTTATTTTAGGGGTACGTTTTACAGCGTATCTGTATCACCATGTGTCCGTCGCTTTGTGCGTTATTTTGTTTACATGCTACTACTAGAAGCTCGTTACATGGCACGTAAACTGCGTCTTGGTAAGGATCATGGCCCGGGGGGGGGGGGCTCTGCCCTCCTGGATCTCACCAGTGGGGGCAAGAGCCCCGATGCCCCCCACCCGTAGTCTACGCCTATGAGTGATATATTCCTTGGAATGTTTAGCAAATATGCTTTGTTCTTATGAAGCAATTGCGCAAAATTAAACTTATATACTAAACTGAAATTGCATGCACACCAAAAATATCATTCCCGTCACGCTAACTTAAAACTCAGTTTGTATTTTCGTCTTCTTCCATTTTCTTTTACCCCTATAAACATTTAGTATATCTCGCTTTGTTTTCTTCCGTACCAAACAAATGGCAATGTCTATCTCACATATTGCCCTCGAGTTTCAAGATATAACTATTTTTCAGTAAGCGTGATAGACGGATTATTAACACAAGTATCACTCATTTTCATGACGCCAGCTGCCTCAATGATCTCACGTGTTAATTGGTGATAGTTCTTTCTAATTAATGGTGCTATTTCCGAAGTCCGCAGTGCACCGATAGTGACTTTTAGGCAGTGAATGCCTAAAAGTTCTGGGTTATCTATTCGGGTGTTGTTGTTATGCTCTCTTAATAAGTCATTTACACATCTGCCAGCTTGTCCTATGCACTGTTCGCTGCATGAAATGGGAAAGAAATATATTGAGAAAACAATATTGGTGCGAAAGCAGCACCATATTTGTAACGTTGGTCACGGACGAAGGTAGTCACTGAGCAAACGTCTTCTTGAAAATTATCAGTATAAAATGCACCTAGGTAGCCTTTGGGGCGGCGATTTGATTAGCGTGTCGTCGCGTGCGTGTTGTGTGTGTGTTATCTGCGTTGTAATTCATTTCTATGTTATATGTAAAATACTTGTGCAAATGTGAAATAAGCGCTGTTTAAATATGACCGTAATCAACCTGGAAAAAGTCTATCCCAGAGATAATAGTTTGTTTGAATATTTTGAATTTAACGTTGTCTAGCGCCACCTTTGCCTTGTGAGTGTTAGTACTAGTTACTAGCTAAAGGTAGGGGAAATATAATAGGTTGGTTGCGAACCGTTACTAGTTTATTGACCTAGTAACCGTTACTAGCTTCACCGTTACTACCAAACAAGAGTGTACATGTGATTGGAACTGGAACCTCTTGTTTCTGACGATTGCAGGACACTGGGCTACCACCATATCTGTGCGAGGCACATTTCTTCAGTCGGGCGCGATTTGTGGAGTATACGACACTTAATACCCCGCCCCTCCCCCGGAGGGCCAAACATTTAGTCCCAGGGGTCTAAATGTAAGGATGCAACATTTAGTCTCAATGTTCTAAATACAAGGGTACAAACATTAGTCCTGAGGGTTCAACTTCGAGGAACAAAAGAGGAGAGGCAAAGAGCTGCCCCCAGCCCCTTTGTCCCCCAGGGGACTATTGGTTGTGGCAGCGCATTTCGTCCAAGGAGGGACTAAGTACCTCTCCCCTTTTCCTTTTAATCCACCCGTGCCATAAACGGTATTCATGGGAATCCATAATTATATGAAGAAGAAAATTCTTGTATCGTCCCCTTATACCACCACCCGTTAACGACGCCAAATTATTTAAATGTGTATGTGTGTGTATGAGTGTGTACTAGTACTAAAGCCTCGGCCGTTTCTGGACGCAAGACAAATCAATGCACACATTATAATAAAAGAGGCCGCGTTTTAGTCTAAGGAATCAGGTTAGTGTACGTGTCATTTCAAATGGCACAAAATTTATCCTAATATGCAATTATTTTATTTATGCATAATTTGATAATCGATAACAAAAGAGCCTTGCGATTGTTACGTCAGCTTCGCAAAAACAATTATAATTTGTAGCGAAGTAATGTGAGTTTCATGGTAATAAAAACCCGAAACCTGAGATTCCGGTTTTTATTACCTTGAATCATCACCAGCTCGCTTTTTAAAAGTATTATTAAAGTGAGTGTGATTTTGCCTATGAAACCCTTAATATAGGGGTCCTATCCTTTCATTAGAACGAGGAAGGAAAGAACAAAAACGCGGTTCAAAATCTTCGCGTAAACTAGCTTAACACGGACTGTGCTTTGTACATTATAAAATAAACGCTTCGAAGAAATATACGCAGAAGTAATCAAATTCGGACAATATACTTCTGCGGGAATTTACGTAGATCCAAAGAAAATAACCTCCTGTTACTACAATACACCCTTTGATCCCTTTTTCCTCTCCCTCATCGTGCACACCGCTACTATCTTACGCACCCTGTTCTTTTTGTATGGCGTCACTGTTTAAGAAGGAGAGATGTTCGGCAAACAGACAGCAAGCGTGAAAAGGGTGCCACGCCACTCAAGTCATTTTGCGTCGCATTCAACTTGTTCATGCACGCGTATTTTCTAAAGGTTAATGCCTTCGAGAAAATAAAATACACATCTAATAGACAACTGAGCCAAATATCGGATATTGAATTCCGACGAAAATAATCCCTAGAAAAGAGGAACAAGAGGGACAAAGGACAAACACAAATCTCCAAACACAGCTAGGTGACTGGTGCGCGACCGAAAAAATCCACCTGGTCTGGGTATCGAACCCGGGACCTCTCCATTACAGGTGGAGCGCTTCACCAACTGAGCTAACCAGGGGTTAGACGTCAGTAGAGCAAACGGGTTTTATCAGCTGCCACCAGTCTAGCGCCAACAAGGGTGAAGCTTGGAATTTAAGGTTATGAATAATAATGCAATTAAACGCAAAGGTGCAAGCGACCTGGACAAGAATGACGAAAATAAAAATAATTGAATTCGTTCTGCATGCAAAGTTCCCAACACGCAGACGCTTGAATGTAGTCCCCTTATCGGATAATATGTCGGATAGTTTTTTTCAATAGCATACGCGTTGTGAGAAACTCGTTCAAGATACTTTTGAGACGGCTATTGCACTCTTTGTTAAATCATCTCACTTTTTTATTAGTAAGAGGGACATATTTTGTTGTTTTTTTATTCCGGTTACACTTTATATTAACAATAATAGTTTAGAATAAAAAAATGGGGTAGGTTTCAAGGAAACAAGAAAAGGAAAGCAAAATTACAAGAATATCATGTTTCGGAAAAAAATTCCTTTGATATCACGTAGACTTTTTTTTTAACGATTGTGTTTTGAGTTGACAGTACTGGATAGATAAACGTACATTCGTAAAACAAAGCCTACTTCGAAGATGTTAAAAAAAGGAAAATATCTACCGCACACTCCACTTTTTTCATAGCGAAGGGCTAAGGCCTTGTTTCAATTAAGGATAAGTTAAATCAATATCCTTATTAGCATTTTTTTCAATAAGTAGTATTAAGAAACCTTAGGTAGAAATCTAGAATGTACACTGGAAATCAAAGTAGATATTATAATGAGCAGCAACAAACCTAATTGCGCTTTCGTTGGGCGCAATGTTTATCAAGAAAGAGTTCTAGTATTTTGCGTTAAACCCAAGATTAAAACAAAAATGTTAGACTTGAACCAAATTATTCTGCAGGTTTACTTTAATAAAATGAGCGCTATTCAGATGGACGCAAAATCAGAATAAATTTAAGAGTAATAACAAAGTTTATTTACTTAGTAATTTGCGTATAAAATTAGTAACCGGCGCTCTTACAAACTACTTTAATATATATATATATGTAGTCACACAAGACTCTACTACTAAACCAAATAAATAGAACAGCCCTTTAACTGAAATAACGCGAAAACTTTCAGGATTCGAGGAGCATAATATATACCACGGTAATAAAACTCAATATTGATTTTGTATTTTTATTTCATGCTATATGCCCTAAAACATCGCTTTATGACATGCTCTGAATGAACTAACGCCAATAAAAAATATCTCCCTCAAAGTGCGTACAAAACGTTTCTCAACTCGATAAGAAAGTGGTTATCCTTAAATTAATGCGTCGTGGCGCAGATTTCGTCAGCCGCATCAAATAATATTAAAAGGTGGAGACATTCAAAGGTTCGTACTAACATCGCCATCAAACAATTGCAAAAAAAATGGGCAAACGAAGAAGCGTGCGGCATCGAAATCGAGGCCGTGCAGCCATCCAAACCGCTGCGCTTAAGTTCTGACTCTCTTGTGTGCCCTAAACCTTTATCGGTAATTAATCCCTTCTCGAAAGAGTCGATACGCGCCAGCGGCACTTGGAGAACTAACCGCTCCCACCCCTTTTCAAAAGAAAAACACAAAAAACCAAAAACAAAGTGACTTCCACGCACGCCTTTACCTCCTACAAGGCAGGAGATTGGGACGAGGATTTGATGCCAATAAAATAAGGCATGCGAACTGACAGCCCGCAAAAAAACAATCTGAAACTGCCAGGAACTGGAAGCACAAGATGCACATCGAAGATTCTTCGAGTCGCGAACAAAGAAGCAAGAGTGGAGCGCATTTACAGTGACTTCGTCGCGCTTGCTAACAACCCTGCTCTGCCTTCTACTCGGATGTTTTGTTCTTTTCGATATTGCACAAAGCGGAAACACTGGCAAAGAAAAGGGAGGTGCAAGTTGATGGCGTTTTGAAGAGCGTCGCCCGGAGCGCCATCTGTTGCTACCGAAAGTCGCTAACAACATTCTACGCGAGACGACATATCAGACAAATACGCTACGTAGAAACAAGCCGAGGAAGGCATTAACTTGTGTTTTATTCTTCGGTTGTTGCTTTCTTTTTAAGGGGGGGGGGGTTGTTGTTTCAAGTTTGTGATGGGGTGGTGCACAAATGCTGCCCTTAGTTTGCCGAGAAATTATATCACACATTATATCTTTAGTTTGCTGATTAGAAGAAGCGCTTTCTAAAAGACATTGTACTCTAATATCCAGAGATTTGCGATGCTCTCAAAACAAAGTTCTAACTGCAGGGGCAGGCCATAACAACATATAATTTGTCTAGTATTTGAATTCCTTTAACAGGAAGAGCTTCGGGGTGGCCCTATTAAGATGCGTATATAAACACAAACTCGGCTTCTGAAATATTTTGAAAAAAAAACTGACATGTTCATTGAAGCTTAAGTTTAATGTAGTCTTATCACATTATTCTGCACGGACAAGTTTAGCGTACAGCAAACAAGTTGCTGCTTTTGACAGCCTACCTGGTATTTGGGGATAGATTTTCTGCGTTTTCCACACTTCGTCGGAAAAAAATCGGAGCCAGTCTTCTGGAGTAAATTTTTCGATTCACTTTGATATTGATAACTTTGTGTTCACCAAAAGCATTTTAGATCGCCGCTCTATAGGAGCCAATTTCCGGTTGAAGCGGAGTCGCCGTCGGGGTCGGCGTCGCCATCATTGTAACAGCGCCTTGCATTATGGGGCGTATCCCATAACGACCTCACACGTGACTCCACTCAACTCGGAAAAATTGTTCCGCTAAATTTTGCGGGAAAACTTTTCCGTTAAACTTTGCAGGGAAATCTTACCTGGCGATGTCAGACGTGACGTCACGTGTGAAGTCACGAGGGTAAAATTTCGCGCTAGTTGTGGCGAGAAATGTTCTCGCTAAATGTAGCTTACCATCGCCCCACTAAATTGAGCGTAAAAATTTCCCGCCACATCTAAAATTTTCCTTTCGTGACGTCACTCGTTACATCGAGGGTGACGTCAAGTCTGACGTGACGCGACATCACACGTGACCCTTCCCTCCGTACCCTCCACTCCTCCTTCTCAAGAGCTGCGCTCTAATTCGGCATTACAGAGAAATTAAAATGTCTCATCTTTTTTTACATATGCACCACTGGGAAAGGTTTAGATTTGTTTATATGTTCCCGTCTTTTACTTGTAGTTCCAAACTACCACGAATAGTGAGGTTTGCTCAAATTCGGTGAGCATCTTTGGAGAATAATTTATATGAGGATGAGCGCTGACAGTGCTCTTTTTATACCAAAAACGTTTAGTCACGGAGTCAGCCAAAATAAAGACAGAACTCAGAGTGGTATAAACATCTAGGTATCCTAAAATCAAGAAGTTGTAAATAGTCATGTGTCCATAGTAATAGAAAAAAACTTGTGGAAATGACCAGAATATCCATAAATAGACGGTTGTAACAAAATATAACGTTTGTTCTAAACAATTTGTCTTTGTTTTATTGGACCGCAGAAGGATTTTTATTTTTACTCCGGCAACGAGCCTAAATGGGCTGCCCCAACTCTAGTTTATTTGGAAAAAGTAACACAAATTTTATTGTGCGCTTTTCTATCTAAAATCTTGATAATTATGCGACATTTTATTTAAATCGCTGCACAAGGCGCGGTGGTGGGATAACCGTGTATATAAGAAAAAGTATTCAGCGCAGTCTTATGAAATATATTACTACTATGACTAATATTTGCGAATCTCAATGAGTGAAACTCTGAACACTCTTCTTGCGGTAACGTGGAGACCTCCAAATGGTGATTCATCTGCTTTTGGGGGATTTCTTGAAAGAATCTGTCAGTTTGTTGGTGAAAACGGCTACAGCTTTATTTTAGGTGGTGTTTTTAATATAGATATGAGTTGTGCTACTGCTTTTCATGTTGAGTTTGCTTCTCAGTTCAAATCTTTTGGTTTTTCTAATGTGATCACAAATCCTACTCGAGTGACGTCACTCAGTGAAACAGTTTTTGACTTATTTATTACAAATATATCTCGTACCTAGAATACTGCGTGTGTGGTGTGCTCTGATGTCCGTGATCATTTTCCATTTTTTTTCTCATTTTGGTAATGCTGAAAAGACCTGTGTTATGATAGTGCATTTTTCTTCTTCGGTTGTTTACGCGGAAACGCTAGATATATTAAGGCATGTGTGAAATCTGAAAACGGGGACGGGTACTCTCATTTGACCCCGCCGATGAAGCGTATGATTGGTTTATTAATAAATTGTGTCTATTGTATAAAGAATGTTGTAAACTTAAAAAAAAGAAAAAACACCGCACAAAAAGCCTAGTAAACAGTGGATTACCAGAATTATACTAAAAATACTAACAAAGAAAAACAAGCTTTATGAGCGTTTTTTGCGCACCAAAGACCAAGCTGTGCTTAAAATGTTTAAAACGTGT
Source organism: Ixodes ricinus (assembly GCA_037355805.1). Taxonomy (NCBI): domain Eukaryota; kingdom Metazoa; phylum Arthropoda; class Arachnida; order Ixodida; family Ixodidae; genus Ixodes; species Ixodes ricinus. The sequence goes on along the minus strand of JAZHYW010048992.1, from coordinate 165,649 downwards.
CGGAATGAGGTAATTAGTATGTTAAAAAATGGTGCTTATTACTATAAAATGTTTCATAATGAAAAAACAGGTGACATCTGGAAAAACATCAAAAATATCTCAAACCGAAATGACCAAGAAAACGCTATCAAAGGACTCGCAACTAAAGATAAAACTTGAACTGTAATAAAGTTAGGCAATAAATTTAATGACTATTTGGCGAATCTATTTTCCCCTGTTCAATTAGAGAATGATCACTTCTGTATAACTCAGCGCATCGCAGAAAACTGCTTACTTTTTCCTAGTGATGTGTGGGAAGTACGTTCGGTGTTTTTAAACCTTAAAAACAGTAAATGTGATGATTTAAATTGAATATAGGTGCAGCCGGTAAAATATGTCATTGACATTATTACACCGTTTCTCACGCATATTTTTAATTCGTCGATCTCGACTAGCGTTTTTCCAAAGGGTGTGCAGATTGCGAAGGCGTCTGTTTTGTATTTGTCTGGCGAATAGAAATAATATCTCTAATTACAGGCCAATTTCAGTCTTGCCCGTTTTTTTCTAAGGGCTTAGATAAGATTATACATGTTAGACTTAACAACTGTCGTGAAAAAAATGCGATATTTACTGATTCTCAATATGGCTTTCGGAAAGGTCGCTCCATAGAACTAGCTTTTCAACAGCAGAAAGAAATTATTCTAAACAATCTTGAAAACAAACTCTTAACGTTGGAAATGTTTATAGATTTCTCAAAAGCTTTCGACCGGCTGAATAACATTTTTTTATCAAAAATACTAATTCTTTTATGGAATTCAAGGGCATTCTCTTCTACTTGTTGAGAGCTACCGAAGCTGTCGGACGAAAACAGTTAAAATTAACGGATTTCCTTCAATTGTGAAAGCAGACCGAACGGGGGCACCTCAAGGTAGTGTCTTAGTACCATTGCTTTTTAATTTGTCTATAAATGATATTTTCGGTATTGCAAGTAACGCCTCATTTGTCATTTATGCCGACGATACTAGCATATTTTTTTCAGGGAGCAACATTGACAGATTAGTTCCAGATGCAAACATATGTCTGAAAAAACTCAATTCATAGACTGCCTCAAGTTCCTTAGAAATTAATTAAAATAAGACAAAACTCGTTATTTTTAAATCAGAAGGTACAGTGTGGAATGCTGCTGAAAAGTAGTGTGGAACTCTTCGGAAAGTGAAATTGTAAGCACGGTTAAGCTTTTAGGTGTGATTTTTTATGAACTTATGCAATGGGACACCAATATTTAAAATATTACACTTAAGCTTTTAGGTGTGATTTTTTATGAACTTATGCAATGGGACTCCAATATTTAAAATATTAGACTTAAACTCTCGAATATCGTAGGTAATGTATATAAACATCGCCATATGTTACCACCTAATGTTAAGCTCTTAATTTATAATGCATTGTTCAATTCTCGTATATCCTTTTGTCACCTTGTGTTTGCAACCACGACCTGTACAAACCTTAATATTATTTTTTTATTGCAGAAGAAAGCAATCCGGGTCGTAGCCGATGCGTCGTATTACGCACACACTGATCCCCTTTTTTGTAAGCATAAAGTAATAAAAATACCAGAACCTTACAAATATAAGGTTTCGACGATATATGGGGCATCCCTGAAATGTCTTTACCACCGATTACCGCGGTCTTTCAGACTAAGTTTTAAATATATAATATATGGGTACGTACCGCCGGCTCCTCGAGAGTACCTCGTCCTAGAAGAAACTATGGGCTTCAAATGGTAAAGTACACACTGCCAACCGTAATAAACTTTTCAAAAGACCAAAATGTTTGTATTTATGCACTTAACAAGAAAACAATACGCAAAATCTGCACCTCCACTTTTTAAAAATTCCTCCTACATGGCACTGCCTGTTTCTTTCCGGGGGCAGGGGCTTCGTCAAGCTGCACCTTTCGCAGCTTTTTTTCCCTGTCTCCGTCAGCCATATGTATTATGGAATTATATAAATGAATTGAATAAATTGAATGTTTGTGATATCTTGGAAGTAATATAAGATCGCGGCATTAACAATTTCCGTAAACCCAGAATATTTTTAACGCCGGGCTTTAATTTAATTGGGAAATAAAGAGTGTAGGTGTGAGAAGCAATCAGTCATTGTTAAATTTATTGTTTATCGTCACATAGAGTTAAAATGTTTAAACTTCATGAGAGAGCACTAATTTAAAACTGACACAACTTTACGGACGTTAAAATGTTTTAGCAATGGGTTCAGAGCTGTTGACGTTTTAATTTGATTCACTATTGCTTCCATTATCTCCGTCCCTTTTCTATGGCTTGATTGTACAGAGTAAAGTACTTATACTCGTATTGAAACACCATAAAGCTGTGTACCTTTAGAGCGCAGCTCTTAGGCGCCCGTTTCCGGCTTGAGCGGCGTCGCCGTCGCCGTCGTCCGTCGGTGTAACTCCGAGGTCACGCGACCAACAGTCACGTGATTCCAGGTCACGTGACTCCGAGATCACGTGACCCGCAGGTCACGTGGTCCCCAAGTCACGTGACTTCTGATGACGTGACCCCCGAGGTCACGCGATGATGATGACGATGACGATACGGATGCCGATGACGTCATTTGGCATCCGCATCGTCATCATCATTGATGACGTCGTCAGTGAAGTCACGTGATCCCCTGAGGCCACGTGACCCCCCCCCCGAGGTCACTTGCCCCCCCCCCCCGCCCTCTCTCCTCTCTCCTCCTCAAGAGCTGCGCTCTAATTCGGCGTTATAGGGAGTTGTAAACTGCTTTCACTTTTTTTAACACTGTTTAATATAAATTTCGGAAACATTAAAATTTTACCGGAAACTTACCTCTAAAGAAAGAAGTTCTTTGAAACAATAGCCTACACTCCATGTTGAAAGCATATTCCCCCTCTGTGCTGGCGGTGTTTGACTTTTGAGTTATTTGATATTTTAAGGAAGATAACTTGAAACTTGAACAAAGTTGTGCCACACCCCACGTATGTGTAGAGAACCAAACGTTACTGAAACAAAATGCGTTTAACGTATTCACGTTATACCATCGATCTCGCTTCATCCACTCCAAACACGCCAGAATTACTGTTAAAGTAGAGACAATTTTCCCTAGTCCTTGTAGGTCGCCGTCGTCAAACGTAACAGCGCACAATTCTGTTGCATTTTCTAACAGAATCTGGTGTCTCCGATCGACTGCGACCTCACAGAAGTTTTTTTTTTTAATTATTTACTGTTAATTTTATTAACCTTCTTACTCAATTCATCCCTTTCGTTAAAACCAGTCCTTAGACTTTTTTTCCCTTATTGAAGAACAACATCCGCCTCTAATGTTTCTTTTTTTTATTTTCTTTGTCTCTTTTGGATTAAATATGAATCAGAAGTGTTAAAGTCTTTGCAAAATAACAAAAGGTAAGTCAAGAAAGTGTCGGTACAACTTGAAAATAAAAAAGCAAAAAGCAAGCAATCGTTATAACAAAATAAAATGATTTCTGGTTCTCTAGATATTACCACCTAGCGCTTTATTGGAAGATTACTTTTCGCTTTTAGTTTCTTCTCTACTTTACATATTATAATATTTTGAAGTCCACACTCAAAAGAACTGCTCGTTCCTTCCTTTTGAGAAGTTTGACGTCCGATTACGCAAACCAATGAAGAAATATTCACAAACCACTTTGTCTATAACAAAACGTAGACCGTAATTATATTTTCTGGCACATTGGAACTAAACTTATTATTTATGGACATGTATTTCAAGATTATAAATTAGCATCTATAGCTATAACGCTTGCGGATGTGGAAGGTTTCATAAGGTAGTTCCCAAATTGTCTACTAGAGATAACCGGATGTTATATCAGGAGAATAATCACGTTTTTAGTTAGCCTAAGCGCGGCTAAAAATCACATGAGCTACCTAATAGATCCATTATTTTTGACTCCACTGGGCAAAACAGAAATCACTAACTACTCAGGTTAACCTTTAATTAAATTATTGCCTAACGTTTTCCTTCTTGCTCGTTTTACCTGCTTTTCGTCCATTTTGAACCAACCTTTTAGATTATGCTTTCGCTATACTTATACCACTAGGATTGCGCGAGGTGAAACCATCCTATTGGAACTTTTTTCGATGTATTTAATTATCCTCGATGTTAAGATTTATACGTTTATTGTGTTTGCATCTGCGTGTTGCCACAGAAACTATAATACGGTTGAGGGCTTATTTCTATCATTTTAATTTTCAACAATGTCATCATTTGACGTGCAATAAGAAGGAAACATAATTCTTAGATGAAGCTCTTCACAAAAAAAAAAAACACGAATCACTTGTCATAAACTTATCACTCTTTCGCAGAGTTACCTAAAGTTTGAGACGAGGAGGGCTTGATCTTTAAATGAATATAGCCCGGCAACATAAGTCTGCCATGTGTTCATCTTTTTCTAAAAAAAAATGTCCAGTATGTCATTCTCGTAATATAAATATAAATCTTAAACGAATGGTAGTTAAAGATATACATACATATTTTTGACACTCTTCTTTAAGGTGCCGCTTGCAAGCCTAAGTCTGTTGAGATTTAGTTGATACTTCGCTCCTCAGGACATGGCGTAGCTTGGTTTTCTAAGTGGATTCAGGTTATTGACTTCAAGCTTTTCAATTCATACATATCAGATATCTTCGTGTGTCTTTCACTGGGCAGAAGCAACATCGTGCTGGACTGTCATCTCAACAGGGCACTTAAGATGACCCTGAAGTCGACCAACCTCCGTTGCCAAGCTGAGACTTTAAGCTGACTCCTTTCAAGTTTCTCCTACCATTTTGACCTACCTTGGTTCTTTATATGAACTAATGTGTAGATTCCTTTGAAATATTGGCAGAGGGCTAACGAAGGTCAAGTTGACCGAGCCTATGTTTCCTTCTATATTAAGTCCATAACGTTGTCTAAACTGTTGGTTCCAGCTTGTATCTCAATTTAGCGGTTGATTAACATGGCCTCTCGTGCCCTATGCCCCATACTCAGTAAACTCAGAGTCATTCAATGGGCTACCGATCACGAAACGTTTCCGTAACGCTATGGGAGAGCTTGGCACGCGACCACGCGCGGCGCTAGCGTCGACAATGGGGGCTAGGAGCCGCACGTCTATACTTCGTTTCAGCTTCCGTCCGAGCGTGGCCAAAGGCTGAGGGACGGTTCGCAACTTCGAGAAGAGCATTCCTACTCGCCACAAAGTAGTCCGCAAAAGTAATTTTTTTAAATAACTGTTTTGTGCGTAAACATTGCACAATATTCCAGATGTGTACTGCTGAGAATGATTTGCAACTAAAGGAATTAAATATCCGAAGTTTATGTTTTCATTAATATATGTAAATGCATGTGCTTTGGGAATAACACGTACATCCGCTGGCACCACTGGCCGCAGCGCTCGGGTTTTTTGTGTGATTTCGTTCCCGTAATAGACCCTTTACGAAAGTCAGCGCCTCTAGTGTCGTTTGCGCGAACTTGACAAAATCCGCCATTACTGCGTCGTCAAGCATCGAGAGGGTTGAACCTGCAACCGTTCCGCTGCGTTCGGCAGTGGTGATAGCGTTTTACATGCCAACCCATTGCTGCGTCCCTCAATGCACCCAAAAGGACCAAAATATATAAAAAACACAAGGTGAGTCTTTTTTTTCATGTTAAAAACAGTAGTATTCGAAGAAATCGGGTCATGCAGATCCGCGCGGAGTGAGCGACGATGACATTTGGCCTGTCCGCTGCTGCCTCAACGCTTTTCGAGGCTTCGAGCGCGTGTTCACCGCTTCGGAGTGTAAAGTTAGCACAAATAAAAATAATCTATAGAGGATAACTCCCTGTCCACGCGACATCGTTTCGAAATGCGTTTGAACTGCACGAGTAATCGTGCGATGGATCCCGTAGCTGCGAGCGACTCTGACCAGTATTCAGAGTTGATTTCTGACAACGTCGCGTTGTGGTGTCCGATGACAAGTCGTGTGAAGCTTCCTAGTAGGTATGGGCACGTAGCTTGGGATAATACCTCGTCCGCACAAGCACTCGCTCAAAAAAAGAAAAAAAAAAGAAAAGAACGAACGCAAGGAGTGCTCGCACGTCACGACATTACATGAAATTCGATAGAACATTGTTTTACGTTCACGACATCGACGTTGCATGGTTGCTTTTGCATATCGCGGAGAGGTGTACTTCGTCTCTTTAAATGGCTGCATCGGGAGCTCGTGCTGCAACTTCTAAACATGTTTTCAAGCGCGCGCCCGGGGCGGTATCGGACCTCCGAGAACGATTTGCTTTGCTGGTCCCCGCAACGTTCTGTTAGAGCTGCTCTTCAAGTGCTTTGACCACATTACCCCGTAACTTTGTCCATGAGCAGTAGAACTCTCCTGATCACAACCGCAAAAGGCACAGCATGCCATAGACTACATCATCACAGCATATTTGTCTGCCACAACATAAAGTATGGAATGAATGAATGAACGATGTGTTGTTGAGAATAACACTGGAGAGTAAAACAGACGTGCACATGGGATGCATAGGAGAGTTGACTTTATTAAGGTTGTTTCTGAGAGCTTGTAACAAAATAAATAGGGACAAAGAGACACACCCGAGTCTTGACAAAAGGCTGTTTAAAAACATCCAGTAGAACAGCCCAACGGAAACAAGTTTCTTTTGCAAAGTTCCGTCTGCATCGTTTGAGTTATACAACCACATTTTTTCTAACCACAATATTTCTACTCCCAGGTTTTCTACTCTGGCTTTCCTCTGGCTCCTGAAGCAGCTTGCTTTGATGAGCACTCCGGTGGTGGATCTGAAATAAATTTGCGTTCTTGTTTATTTATGTTTACTGCATAGATTGTAACAGTAAACAAACATACAATGTGTTCACCCATATTGTTTTTTTAAATAGGTAAGAGGCATAATCTTAGCAGTGCTCACTATGCGTGAGGAAAGACGCGTCATATATGCGATTATTCGTTTGCTAAACGCCGGAAGCTTTACTACGCCGAAAGTTAGGACTGGTTTGTCCTAACTTTTGAGCTAGCATGCTCGTGCTGATAGTGGACATAGTGCACGCTCGCGGGCACCACAATGTCAAACCGTCAACGTGAAACTTGCCAGCACAGAAATCAATACAATCAAAACAAATGCCTTCGCTAAAAAAAAAAAAACTATGAAGCACGGCATACAGAGGCGAAGTTCACCGGCACGACGCAAGAGCGATTCTGTTTACCCCTCACCCCCCGCCTCATACTCTTTATTCCGTACGCCACTGAGCTTCGCAACATTATCTCAAGCTGTGAGAAGTCAACGAGCCGGAAAATAATACATTTCGTTTCATCATGCAAAAGAGGCCGAAGATGCCCGAGTATCTTAGGCCTCTTTTGGCGTTTCCTGTGCACGGCGCTGCGGCAGACGGGACAAGTCCGCCGGCACGTAAAAGACACGTTCACGGCGTGATGCGCGCGCTTGCAGCTTCGGGTTGGCTCACGCTTAGGTCTGAACGGGCGACAACAAAGAACAGTGCTTACTTCAACACTTGAACCGACGCCGGATCAACGTAGGCCTCGGTGATGAACTTGTTGCTTCGGGCAACCTGGCGGCTCGAAGCGAGTGTCGAGGCGCGGTACGCCTCTACGCGTATCTTGCATTTCTTAAAGCTACGCGGAACTCCATGTGTGGTCAGTGCTCCACGGGGAAGGCAAAGTCACTCGTCCATGAGGACCGTAGCCAAAGGTACCAGGGAGTACTGCCACAACGCACCTGCCATCGCTCGCTCCCAAAACGACGACGCAGTAATGGCGGTGGTTTCGGTATCTCATAGTTGCTTGAGTGACTTTCGTAAAGGGTCTATTGCCGAAGCATGTGCTTCACTGCTTTCCTCACCGAGTCGCTTCTAAACGTCCTTTCGCTAAGGCACGTTTGGGCATCAGGCGCGAGAGCTCGTGGTGAATGTTTACTTTCAAATTCGGCAGGAGACTCCGGTCGCGTCGTACCGCGAATGCGTTGTAAACAAGAAAAGCGTCCGGATCACTACAATTCACAGATACGCGGCGAAATCAGGGCACCCCTTTACCTGCCTATCACATTGAACGCCGAGAAGCTGGTGGAGAGTACTGCGCCTCGAGCGCTGGTATATCCAGACAGTACAAGGAAACATCAACGGCCGGGTCATCGGGCACCTTGCAATGTGTAACTTACATCTCGAAACTATGCCGAAACGCCGAACAGGTGGAAAGCTCGGACACAGCCGCCAGCGGCCAGCCTACGTACTGACATCCCCTGTGACTGAATTTCGGAACGTGAAAGGGCACTTTTCAAACCTGTAGCAGACGATACCGTTGATACACCCGTAGCAGACGAAATACTCGGCGAGCGCGGGCGGCACGGACGACCAGCGGCGCAGCGGAGTGATACAAAAGTGCAGGCGGGATCGCGTGACCTATTGCCGGCGTGTGATTGGCTCCGGCCACACGTAGCTTCGGCTGCGCTCGGACGGAAGCTGAAACGAAGTATAGCCTGCACTTGTGGGAATCTGGCAACCCACAAGTGTGTCGGAATTTAGAGCCCCATTTGAATGAACCACCTATGAATCAAAAGAGCATGCCATCGACACCGACAGCGTTTAGAGAACTGAAAACGCTTGTTTTCGGCTGTGTAAACTCAATCAGCTGCCCAGTCCTATATATCTGCAACGATCTCCAGCATTGCAGCATTTTATTTCTTTTTCTTTTCTCAAAATGTCATTTAAATACCTTTCAGTACATTTCTAACATATTTGCCACTTTCATTTGGGCTGTCTCGGCTGTCGTTAACGTTGGAGATAAGTTACTAGCTGAGTGAACCAGATGATGACTCACTAACATTGTGACTTCAATAAAATTAATAATAGCGTGGCCATAAATTTGTTCATCACTAGCAGAAAGCTGTTAGTCAATTCTTTACAATAACCCCCTACATCCTACGTGATTTTGTTTTATAGATCGGCACCCATCATTAGGTGCCGATCTGATTTTCAATCAGAGGCACCTAATGACGTAGTTCTAAATTGCAGTATTTTACGTCTTCAACCTCAGATAGTAGCTTCCTATTCGGGAAGAAACGGGGGTTGAGAATAAAAATGAATACGGTTTAAATCCTGGATTCGATCATTTTTTATACAGCGATTTCGTTCACAACTGTTTTTGCTAATGATAATTTCAATTGACATTTTTAGCGCAGAAAAATAATCCCAAACTTTTTGTTATCGTAAACGTTTGTGTATATGCTGCATTCTGTGTGCATTTGTTTTTTAATGAATTTAAGTTTTATTAAGCAAGAAATATATAAGCTTGTGGCAGTTGTGTCACAGAGACGACGAAGAGGTCGGCAAGTGCGAGCGCTGAGCTCGGGACACGCGCGGCAGAGCTTTCACGGGACACTAACGGAACGGCTCGGCGGCGGCATCAGGCGATGCGAACTACAGTCTCCTTCCGCTTGTAAATACTTGTAAATATATTTATGTGTGAAACCTTACTTCTGGTTCTCCACATAATTGGTGACCCGGACGTGATTACCCCAGCGATGGAAACGGAGGCATCAGCAGCTGCCGCCCCTGTCATCGGAACAACAGCGGTTCTGTCTCTGCCCAAGTTCTGGGCGCAGGATCCGTCCTTTGGTTCGTGCAAGTCGAAAACAAGTTTAGATTGCACAGAATCACCTCGCCGGTTCGACAGTACGAGCTGCTCGTCGACGCCCTTCCTCCTGAAGCCGCTACCGAGGTGAGGGACATACTACTCGCCCCCCTTGGCGAAAATTCATACGAAATCCTCAAGGACGCACTGGTCAACCGGCTCGTCGCCTCGGAACAGCGCCGCCTGCAACAACTTCTGAGCGCAGAAGAGCTTGGTGACAGGCGACCGACGCAGTTCTTACGTCACCTTCAACATCTGCTAGGTGACAAAGCTTCGTCCCTCGACGCTGCCATCCTGCGGGAATTATTTTTGCAACGTCTCCCGACAACCGTCCGAGTTGGACTAGCAGCGGCGCACCGCCTTACACTGGCGGAACTGGCTGAGTTAGCCGACCGGATGATGGAAGTTGCGGGACCAACAATTAACGCCGCACAAACAGCACCCGATGTGACATCGGAACTTACCCAACTTCGCAAGGACTTGCAGAAACTGACTATCGAGGTAGCCAACCTTCGCCTGGAAGCCCGTCAACAACCCGGTTTGTCACGGCGTCATTCGCGAGAGCGCTCGCAACAACGGTTTTCTCCCTCCACCCCTCGTAGGACGTCACCATCCCCACGGTCGGATCGAACACTCTGCCGCTACCATCAACAGTTCGGATCCGAGGCCCTCCACTGTCGTGCTCCCTGTTCCTGGGACCAGGAAAACCGGAGGGTCGGTCGCTAGCGGCGGCAAGTGGCCAGACCCGACCCATCAGCCGCCTTTTCCATGTCAGCGACCGAATCACTGGTACACGATTTTTGGTCGATACAGGCGCTGAAGTAAGCATCATCCCGGCTACTACCCTCGACCGCAGAAATCGTGCCCGAACATCTTCACTGCAAGCGGTCAACGCTTCCCTCATTGCCACCTACGGACAAAAATCACTGACCCTGGATCTCGGTCTGAGGCGTCGTTTCCAGTGGTTGTTCTGGGTGGCAGACGTGGGGTACGCGATCATCGGGGCCGATTTCCTACGCAACTTCAACCTCCTGGTTGACATGGCGAACAAGCGGCTCATCGATGCTACCACCCACATGCACGTGTCGGGTGTCCTATCACGAGCTCCGGCGCTCAGCCCCACCTTGGTGAAGCCTCCACCTGGTGAGTTCGCCCACCTTCTTGACAAATACCCTGACTTGACAAAACCAAGAAACATCGATAAAGTGCCGAAGCATGATGTTACTCATCATATTCTCACGACCGGACCGCCAGTTCATTGCCGACCACGTCGCCTTGGACCAGAAAAGCTGCGCATGGCTCGTGAGGAATTCGAGCACATGATTCAACTTGGAATCGTGCGTCCGTCTTCAAGTCCTTGGTCGTCCGCCCTCCATATGGTGCCCAAGAAGACCGGCGACTGGCGCCCGTGTGGAGACTACCGCGCTCTCAACGCAGCAACGGTGCCAGATCGTTACCCCATCCCGAATGTTCAGGACTGCACAGCATTCCTGAACGGCACGACCATCTACTCGAAAATTGATCTTGTAAGGGCATACCACCAGATCCCTGTGGAGCCTGCCGACGTGCCCAAGACGGCAATCACCACTCCGTTTGGCCTATTTGAATTTGTCACGATGCCGTTTGGGCTTCGTAATGCAGCCCAAACGTTTCAACGATTCATTGATCAGGTCGTTCGCGGCTTACCATTCTGCTTCGCATACCTCGACGACCTCCTCGTCGCGAGCAGAAACTCAGAAGACCACAAGAACCACCTGATGAAGCTCTTCAAACGACTGCAAGAATATGGCATCGTGATCAACATTGACAAGTGCCAGTTCGGAGTGCCAGAGCTAGCCTTCCTTGGTCATCACGTCGACTCGCGCGGTATCCGACCGTTACCGGACAAAGTCAAGGTCATCCTTGATTCGCCTTGTCCTACAACAAAGCGCGCTCTCCGACGGTTCCTTGGACTCATTAATTTCTACAGGCGTTTCCTCCCACATTGTGCCACCCTTCTACATCCGTTAGAGGCACTGCTGAGTACAACCAAAGGAGAAAAGTCGCCCCTCCCATGGACTCCGGAAGCGACGCTCTCCTTCGAAAAAGTAAAGAAAGAACTAGCCAGTGCTACACTTCTGGCGCACCCTTCCTCAGATGCACCAACGTGCCTCATGGTCGACGCCTCGAACGTCGCAGTTGGTGGTGTCTTGCAACAGAAGATCAATGATATTTGGACACCCATATCATTCTTCTCGCGAAAACTGCAAGACGCCGAGCAGAGGTACAGTACCTTTGGAAGAGAGCTGCTCGCGGCATACTTAGCTGTTAAGCACTTCAGGCACTTTCTGGAAGGCCGCGCGTTCTTTATTGCCACGGATCATAAGCCACTGGTCTACGCAATGAAGTCGTCGAGCCAGAACCATTCACCACGAGAGCTACGACATCTTTCCTTCATCACGGAATTTACTTCCGACGTCCGTCATGTGAAGGGAAAAGACAACAGTGTCGCAGACACCTTGTCTCGCTTGGACCTCAATGCGGTCAACACGGAGAAGGAGCACTTCACCTACGCCGAACTTGCCGCGGCTCAAGCAGAAGACGACGAACTTCATTCCATGAGGTTGACTGACACATCACTCGTGCTCAAGGAAGTCAATTTTCCCGACAATAATGTTACATTGATCTGCGACACTTCAAACGGCAAACCCCGCCCGTACGTGCCACGTCATCTACGTCACGCGGTATATACATCTCTTCACTCTCTTTGTCACCCTGGCATACGAGCAACACAGGAATTAGTTACATCCCGTTTCGTATGGCCTAAGATCAATGCCGACATCCGAGATTGGGTGCGCTGTTGTCTGGCCTGCCAGACATCAAAGATACAGCGCCACACACAGACACCACTAGGAAAGTTCCCTTTGCCTTCGGCCCGCTTCGAGAATGTCCACGTGGACATTGTAGGCCCACTTCCATTTTCACGCGGCTTTACCTACCTACTGACCTGTGTGGACCGATTTACTCGATGGCCGGAAGTAATACCACTGGAAAACATCACCGCGGAAACGGTAGCTCGAGCATTTGTTTTCAACTGGGTCAGCCGTTTTGGTGTCCCTTCAACAGTCACCACAGACCGAGGACGCCAGTTCGAGTCGGCCTTGTTCCAGCAACTCACATCACTCCTTGGCTGTGTGCGGACACGTACCACAGCATACCACCCTGCTGCGAATGGTCTAGTTGAACGCCTCCACCGACAGCTCAAATCCGCTCTGCGAGCACAACCTCTCCCTGACGCGTGGGTTGACAACCTTCCTGTCGTACTCCTGGGTCTCCGCTCAACCATGAAGCCTGACCTAGGTTGCACCGTGTCTGAGCTTGTTTATGGTGCACCCTTCGTCTCCCAGCCGACATGGTAGAGTCTTCGATGACAACAAGCACCATAGACCCAACATCATACGTTCAACGACTTGGGGAGGCAATGTCATCGTTACGCCCGACGCAAACGCGAAAACCCACTCCGCGCCAAGTCTTTATACACCCTGCCCTCGCCCAGTCTACGCATGTGTTCATTCGAAGGGATGCTCCCCAGAAACCCCTCAAACCTCTCTATGACGGACCATACCTTGTTGTGGATAGAACACCGAAGTTCTACATGGTGCTCCTAGAAAGGTCGTCGGGAAACAGTTTCCCTAGATCGCCTAAAGCCCGCCTTCGTTTCTCCTTTGGACACAACTCCCACAACGTCCCAAGAATACGCTGTCGCCCACTCCATGCCTACAGCGCAAGTGCCACAGGCCACTTGTCCAAGGGGGGCCATCTGTGGCAGCTGTGCCACAGAGTCACCAATTATGTGGAGACCGAAGTAAGGTTTCACACATAAATATATTTACAAGTATTTACAAGCGGAAGGAGACTGCTTAGTTTACATCGCCTGATGCCGCCGCCGAGCCGTTCCGTTAGTGTCCCGTGAAAGCTCTGCCGCGCGTGTCCCGAGCTCAGCGCTCGCACTTTCCGACCTCTTCGTCGCCTCTGTGACACAACTGCCACAGACCCTTGGACAAAAGAGCACCAATATTTGCAATCCCAAGCAAATATTGGTGCTCTTTTGAGCAAATGTGAGCGTTTAAGTTCCTACTTTCACTCCGTTTTTCAGTTGTGTGATGTCCTAAAGTAAGCAAATCAGAATGCGAAAAAAAAGGAAACAAAGCTCTCTTCACTAACTAAAAACTGAAGCTGGTTTTAAGTATGACAGGGTTTACATCAATAAGATACTAACTAAACGGTTAACCTTCCAGCAATTCTTTCTTCCGAGCTGTTTTCAGCGATCGGGCGGATTGATCAACCAATCTGTTATGCTTAAATAACATCTACTGACAAAAAGGAACTATTTTCAAGCTACTGTGGTATGAATCATATAAATTTGATTTAAATATATCATGCAAATTTGAAGATTAGTTTTTATCATGATTTTTTGCAGTTCTGCTATAAAATAATATATAATAAAAAACTCAAATATACGTTATAAGTATATACTGCGTGACGTACTTTAATCTGCCAAATTATGCTGGCACTGTTACAGGCTTTAAATGAAAAATATAGACCATGCAATACGAGTACTAGCCTGGGGTCTTTACCGTGCGTCATGCAGTACACGACTGCACGCGAGTGCGATGCTTATCGAGATCGGAAACAATTGCGAGTTGGAGATTGAACCCGGTGAACCTGCGTTCTGCTACGCGAGCTTTTCTTTACGTGCTCTGAACTTCGGTGCGTTAACACGCTTTCCCCGATCTTACCAGAATGGTCTATTGAGTGTCATTTGCTAAGTTTAAAATATTAGTCTCCTTCATTTTGCCTGGTCACGCAGCTCTTCATCTCCTCCATTTGTTACCTTTTCCTTTCGTCTTTTTTTTTCTCTTTCTTTCGTTTGAGTGTATTTCCACCTTAGCATAAAACAAGCTTGCTCGTAAAACATACCACTGAGGGAAAAAAAGTCATTATGTGAGAAGTACCTAGCAGGTTCTGGAAAAAAGATAACTCAATTCCTTCCCGCTCTAGAAGAGAAAAACCACTGAAGAGATCTGCAGGAGACGGCATAGGCGGAGACAAGTCTCTGGCAAAACAATACGCAGACAAAGGCTTCAGAAAACAGGAATAGACACTGCGCCAAAAGGGAACGGCCATTGCCAGGAAAAAGTTACAAACAGACAATAGAAGCGCGTTGTGTTCCACTCGCGCTCGCACATGGACATACACACGCCAGAAAACAACGGACTCGGAGGCGTGGAGGGTGCAGATTCAGAAACTCTCTCGGGAGTCAAGAGAGCGTGAAATTAAAGCCCATGTCTTTCTTCGCCGGAAAACGTTCTTTGGTCTGCCAGATTCCGAAAAGAAAGTTACTTCGGCATAAAAATGGCAAATCGTGGGCTGAAATAAAACAAGGTCCAAAGCCAGACACGTTAGCTAAACCACAAGTAGAAACGAAGATTCAAGAAACCGGAACAGAAGTAGCTGCTGCTAAACACAAAATGTTCGCACTACTTCTATCACTTCAGGCTAGGTTCAGACTCACCTAAAAGCTTTAAAAAGCGCGAACAAACGAGGATAAAGACACGAAGACAACAAGACAGACACTTCAAAAGGTTTGTGACATTTCTGGATGGCTGTTTGTGGGAGTGGTGATTGGTTGTAATGCGGGTCGGGAAGGGTGTGTCTGTATATGTGTGATGGTTACTACAAACAAAATCAATTGAGAGTTAGTGCCTGTCCGGTTTTGTTCTGTTCGTCTTTTTTGCTAGTTTATTTCGCGCTCTTAAACCATTTAACTAGTATGAAGTTTTAATACGCTCCCAAGTTTGTTTTCAGTTAGTATATTTTGTTCAATAATTAAATGAGAATCGCCGCAAATGACCTGAGTATTTTAGAATAAATACACCATTGTTAATAGATTAATTTGCTTCACCAGTGAAAAAATAATTAATGAAAATATTTCCGAAATTAGTTTTAGTTATTTAGTTTTCAGTCTCATAGGCAAGGAAGGGAAGAAATCGCGAGAAAACTTGTTTAGGTCGTAGATGCGCTTTGATCTTTAGCGCAGGTATGGGGCTAGTTGGTGGTGTTCGAGCCTCCATTGTCCACCACTTTCCGAATGTGATGAACGAGTGGCGACCACCACAGCTTTTAAAGCTCTGAGGGTAGAATACCATTCTCCAGCCGCTTGAAAATGAGGCGGTGGGGCAGATGGATGGATGGATGAATACGGCTGAGCCCTTTGGATCGGGCGGTAGCTTACGCCACCTAGCCATTTTGTCTTACCATTTAAGCTTAGAATATTTAAATGTGAAAACTATATTCACTCCGCACTGAAAAGAAAGTGAGGCTATAAAACCCCCTTGCCATCAGTTAATAAGAAAATACCTAGTTTTCTCGTGCTTTCTGCCACCATTCACTTAATCTTTGCTTGGTAATCTCTACTGTCTTGAAATCCACTTTTCCTTCGCTGTCTCTAAAACCCAATGACTTTATTAAATCTATGTTGTCTTCGGTAGGCATAGGGTGAAGCCCTTTACAGTAGAGTATCAAGTGCTCAGCCGTCTCGTCCACCTCTCCACAAGCAGCGCACACTGTATCCATTTCCTGGTACTTCGCTCTGTATGTTCTGGTTCGCAAAACACCTGTCCTTGCCTCAAACAACAATGAGCTTCCCTAGAATTGTCATAAATGCTTTCTTTGGCAATAACTGTTTTGTTTAATCTATAGCTTTCCAGAGCCGTCTTTGTCTGCATTCCTCTAGCCACCGATCTCTTTCTGTGGCCTTAACTTTCTTCTTAACTGAGACCTGCTCTTCCGTAACCCCACTATAGCCTAAAAACTTTCCTCTTAATTTCCTAGTGCGCTGTCTCCACTTTGTGTCTATACTCCTCATGTATAAATAGCTGAAAACCTTTCGTGCCCATTGCTCCCTATCCATTTGCCTCAACCGATCCTCAAATTCTATCTTGCTCACAGCTTCCCTGCCCTCAAATGACGCCCATCCCATGTCTCCTTGCACTCCCTGGTTTGGCGTTTTGCAATGTGCCCCCAAAGCCAGCCTACCTACTCCGCGCTGTTTTATTTCTAGTCTTGCATGCACTTCAGATTTCATGCATAGCACTGCGTTTCCAAAAGTCAAGCCAGGCACCATGACCCCTTTCCAAATCTCTTCACCACCTCATACCTGTTGTAATTCCAAAGTGCTCTATTTTTCATTACAGCTGCATTTCTGTTGCCCTTACCTATTATATACTTTTCATGCTCACTGAGATATTCTGCACCATCACATATCCATACTCCCAGATACTTGTATTTACTAGCTCTCTCCACTGTAATATTCTGTATCTTCAGCCTCTCAACTTCATCATTGTTAAAAATCATGACTGCTGATTTTTCACTACTGAATTCTAAACCTAATTCCTCTCCTTCCCTACCACAGATGCTCATTAATTCCTGCAAACCTATCCTATTGTCCAGAGCGACTGAGCGACTCTGGTGGGCTGCGGGGTAGTTACGGAGCGTGTGTTGGCTACAGGGGTACCCATCGCAGTTTGGAGCAGATGGGTCCACCTGGAGCATTGTTAATGAAATGGATATAGTGCTGGGTAAGTAGTGTGTGTTTGCGCTTTACGCAAGACGGGTGCTTCCTCTCTTGAATGAGTATGTGAGGGTGACGGTAGAAATGTGCAAGCTCTGCGTCTATCCCTAAGACTTTCTTGTCTAACATTATGTAGGTTCTTTCTTGACAATTTCTGTTCACGTTCTTGCACTGTTCGTCATAGACCGCGGCCCAGCCGGTCGCGTCGCGGTGGTTGCCTATTGTTCGCCGCCACCTAGCGGTAGCCGCCGCAGAATCATCGGGAAGCAATGGCGACAGAGAACACAGCGGACAGTGTCCCGTCGTGATTACGACGGGATTTAAGGCGGTTACGAATACAGAAAAGTTCTTTCGTGGGGCCAATATGAAGAAGAGGAACGTGTTCAGGAATCTGGCCACGTGTACGACGTGAATAAGGTCCTTTTCGACGGACAAATGGATGTCACGGCACGTTGTACTCCGCAGACGAAATTGAGCGCGCCCGCAAAGAACATCGAGCTTCGCGTCAGTGCATACGTGAGTTTTCTTAGTTGGCGTTGAGTTGACTGCTCTAATGATGTACGTTTATTGCTTTCTGAATAAGCTTGAAAACAACCGGATTGTTTTCGCGCCATTCCGCGATTCTCTCCACTATACTCTCATCATGTAGGCTGATGGAAACATCCAAAGGTGGGTTGTAGCTTGGGTGGGCGTCGTCGTTCTGCTTCTCGTTCCCGGTGAAGTATTTGCTGTATATTTTAGAGTTTGCTGTAGGCGTCCAGGTTGGATCATTGTCGCTAGATAAAGTGAATTGCATTATTCTTCAGCAGCTTAAAGCAAAACGCGAACTGAAAGGTGATAAATACCACTACTTTCACTGACGCGCAAGTCGCACCCTGGGCGCGCAGCTCTCTGCCTCGTACGGCTTCAAAGTAAAGCCGTAAAACTTCGTGCCGAGCATGTTCCTGTACGTACTGTTCAAGCCGACCACGCAGCAATTGTTTTGGCTTTTTTGGTGATGAATAGCCGTCTTAGAAATTAGAGCGCACACCTGCTACTGCCGCTACAACGGACAACAAACGCTGCGACTGGCAAAACCTTCGCGATAAAACGGACCCGTTTGCCTCTAGGGGCGCCCTGGTCGAGGCTTGAATTGGGTCCGCCCGGTTTCTATGCCAAAGGGGGTCCCAAATTAAATTCGCGGGTGAGCTTGGGAGCTCGGCTATTCCCTCTCAGTCTCTGGTGTCCTGGGACCCATTGGACCCCTAAGCTTCTTTAGGAGGGAGTATTTGTGCATGTGTCGCTGCAGAATGCTGTGGATGTATGTGGGTTGTTCATTGTTTAGATTTAGAAAATCTCGGCAAGCATGTTGGCTATCCGTTCTCACTGTGGTTTTCTTCCCCCTCGTGTTCGGCAAACTCGCTTATGGCCGTGGGTATGGTTACCAGCTCAGCGTGCATGGGGGTAGGAACCACCTGGCCCACCCGTGTCATGATATTTTTCCGGCTCCATATTGCTAGCGTGCATCACTCTTCATTACAGCCGGTGTTTGTACAATAGATTACTACGTTGGAGTACAAGCCCTTTTTCTCAAAGCATTTTACTTCATCGATTAGCCTGTTTATATCTATTAATTTTTTTGCATATTGTTAGAAATTGGTTCGACTTTAATTCTGGGTAATTGAACACAAGGTGGAGTTCCCGATGGAATGGGAGTAAGGTTTGCTATATCATAGCCCAGGTGCTCGAGGATTTTTTTACCTTGGGGTGAGGTTTCCACCTTTGCTGTTGCCGCATATTGTATCATGTCTTTTCTATTACTGAGTGAATGAAGGTTAACTCTAGTGTTCTGTTGTGTCGGCGAACCTAATAGCAGATTATTACTGTAACACACGCTTCGATAAAGGTGTTATATTTATAACTTATTTACAGATTTTTTTCTTTTATTATTGAGGAAAGAAACATATCCGTGGTTTGTGGTAGCTTGATTCCAGGCACAGCGACATTGTTTGAAAGACTGTGACTAAACAACTATCGTGCCTGCGCCGATAATCATTTCGTTCCCCTAACGTTCACATACGGGTCGGTAGTCTGCGATATCGCAACATGCTACGTTAAAAATTAATTACATACTAAAGATGTCTTTAAAAATCTTGATAGTTCTTGTTTTGCTGCGCTATTGTCTCAACTGCGATGCTGAGATGATGTTCCAAAGAATAACAAGTCAGTTTTAAAATTCAAGTGATGTCAGTAGCTGGATTTTTAGGTCGCAAAAGAAGCCTGTGAAAGAAGAAATGATTTGCTACAAAAGATATATTTTTGCACAGTTCCTTCGGTGCGCAGCTATTACGGAGCACCGACAACCTCTCTGTGACGTTCAGAGAGGTACTCTCCTATTTTTGCCTGACTGATTCCCTCCTAAGTCTACGGTTTTGTATAGAAATAGAGGCCCAAATAAGGTACAAAACCTGTCACTTGCCCACGTCCATCACGAGGAGACTTTGTGTAAATATACTGAATTATATGCTTACTTGTTGCTTAAGAAAACAGCAGAGCTGAGCGAGTCATAAGCATTTTATTTTGGCTCCTCAGCCAATTTGATTGGGGAATTCGCCATTACAAAATCCAAAGCACACTTAAATTAACAAAGGAAGAGGCGAGATGATAAAACACCACGCCCTGCCATTCTTAAGCTGTCGTTACCTATATTAAACCAGAGGGTTTGTTTCTGCGTGTGTGTTTGAGGATGTTTATTGGGGCAAAGAAAGCGCCGAAGTATCGAAGTGATTAAAGCAAAGTAACGGACGTTGGCTTTTTCACGTCGACGTATAAACACTCAGCTCAACAACCGCCAGGATGTCTCACGACTCAAGGAACAAGAGAAGATGACGGGAAAGTGCCTCAAATAACCGCAGTGCTAAAATAATTGCAAGCGTCTTCTTTCTTTTTTTTTTTACTTCTTAAGACTAAATAAATATCGTTGAGAAAATCTACTTGCATAGATTCTAGAGGGATCAGCGATGACGTCCCGGAGACTATCAATTTAGTGTCTGTATCTGCTCGGTTATAGGAGGCGCTCCGCGAACGCAACATTTTGAGTTTTAACAATATGAAAAGTGTATCAAAACGGCCCGTCAGCGATATCAAGCTTCGGCGAAACGAGGAAGAGGAAGACGATGGAGAGCGCGGTCCTGAACGGCGTCAAATTTCCTCGATGAAGCCAACACGTTCTTGCAGTCTGCAAAACGAGCCAAGGTAAATAGTGTAGAATAAAACAAACTAAGGAAGTTAGAGGGCCCGTAAATTTCCTAAAGTGATAAGAGAAAGTCAGTTGGACCTGGAAGAAAGCGACATTTCAGGGTCTGCAACGAGGACGTCTGGACAGTTTTATGGCGGAAACATCACGCGTATAATACAGAGCGAAGAATTAAGGTTCTAGCTCACGTCGATAAAGCGTAAAGGCCGACCCGATTTTTTAAAGTTTATATATTATTTCAAATATCTGTATGTTGCAAAACACATTGTTCAAAAAGTTTGGGCAAATAATCCGTTATTTAGTAAGAGAAACATATCACACGGTTTAATGTTTACAACTCCTCGCGAAATATTAAAGAATTAAAACATCCATAACAAGGCGTGGCATAGACTGTTGAATTTTAGACGTTGTAGGCTATTCTTTTTGTTTTTGTCTCTTCTGGTATTTCTTTATTTCTTTACTCTTACCCAACCGTCAGGTAAATTTGAAGGGCGGTAACCTTGCACAAGCAAGTGCGCCCTCTTTCAATTTTCAGTCATTTTCACTAGGAGAGGTTTTGACATGAATTATATGTGTACCGGTGTGTGCTCACACACACTAACATCTGTAGACGTGCAAGGCATGGCAAGATCCAAAATATCTTATTATCGCTCCTTAGCCAGTTATAGTGCGGCGTTAGTAAATAAGAATGCTGAAGACTGGATCACAAAGCAAAAAATGCGGATATAAAAACCGACACCCTCCGTTTCTTAAACTGTGAGTTACTTTAGTGTACTCACTATTGCGTACTGAACGTAAGAAACCGTAGATTTGCATATTAGGGTATTATGCACTGGTAGAATTTCTCCTAATTCGGAGAAAATATAAAACGTTATTTCAGAACAAACAGAGATTTCGTTGTCTAGACGTTTCGGCACCTGAGGCATAATGAACCTCATCATGCATGCTGCGCACAATTTCTTTTGGGCCACTATGTTGAAGCCTTAACTTGGTGTTATAATCACAGTGTTTAAATATTCTAGGCGCTCGCGGTGACCGCGTTTTATTTATTTGAGTAATTTTCTAGACACTTTTTGATGCACAAGTACGACGATAATATTGCCATTTATAACATCCGGTCTGAATGTACCGTGATTTTTTATTTGAGTTCTTGAATTTAGACTTTCTATTCGTTATTGAGCGTTATTGCTGCTTTCTCTCAATATTTCAAATTTTTCGCAAGTTTCGCGGGCAGCCGAAATTACCATACACCTACATCGTTGAGAAAGCTTCAATATCTCAACAAATGTATCAAAACTTCTGTGCATTATAATTCAGTAATTCAGATCCAAGAAGTAGGCAAAATAAGCAAACGATAACGATGCTGATGACAACTGATCATCGTCATCATCATGAACTAATGATCGCGTATCGGTTCAAACTATAGATGCCTGGAACGCTACTCCAACTGGCATGTTTTCCAAGTACCAAAAAGTGGTGTTTTAATAGCTATGAGCTAGGACTCCGTGACGAGAGCGATATTCAAGTTGTCTCAAACTTTTTGCCAAGACTTCTAGGAGAAAAGGATTGCGACCTCCGACAACAAACAGGACACGCAGAGTTTTGTTACGTGAAATGTTCCCATTCTCGGGACCACGTTCGACGCATGGGCGGGATAGGGCACTAAAGACAAAAGTTAAAGACGCATTCCAGGCGACGTAGTTCAAAGTAAGAGTTAACAGGGCAGTTTAAATAATCGAGCTCCGAATTTGAATCGAATATTAATCTTACAAATAACTCGATTAATTTTTTTTCTAGTACTCCAGTTTTCGTATACTTCGACACATGGAATGCTGATGGACAAAATCCGTTTTCCTATATGTACGCTGTTAATATTGTGGCGAAATCGTCACAAGCCTCGGTTGGATCGAAATCACCGAGATGTCTTGAATGACTGACCATATCAATAAAAATTTGAGTTTTGTTTTCTGTGTTACTTGAACGAAACAGTCGCGCTCGACGTCCTTCAGACCGTCTCAACGAAAGTCCGTACAGAACTCATGTCGCCGCTTTATATTTAAGCACATCGCATGATTTAGTGCCGGATCTTTGTGCTACAAGACAATTGTAGCGTTGATGATAATTATAACTGAATCCGCCTCGTAGGCCCGTCGGCTAACCCTTGTTGTTTTCTGCGGTGTCAAGGGCGGTGCCGCGACAGGTGGCGTAGATCGTCGTTCATCTGTAGAGTAACTAAATATGCAGTTACTTTTTTCTGCCGTTTCTGCCTAGCCATCCAGCACACTAACGACAGTTTCCAGCAAGTCGATGCGTATACGGTCGTTGTCGCCATTTTATGCGTCCTAGCCGCTCTTTGTTCAGCGTGCCTGCGAAACTGTGATTTAACACTGACGCATTTCGTTTAGTCGACGCAGAATTTATTTAGTTTCCGTGTGTTATAGATTAAAAAAAACATGATATTTGTTATTCGATTGAAAATTCGACTTTTTGGCAGCTATTCGGACACATTTTGAATAGAATCTGATTATGAGCGGAAAGCTTACAAATCCCTGACCCCCAATATTTATCTTCCGGGTGTATTAACGAATATAAAATAGACAACGTTTTTGTGACTACCCTCTTCTTTTATTATTTGAAGGTGCGTTTCGCCTCAAACACATTGCTTCTGTTTTCCGTCTTCATGTTTGAGATGCCGAAGCCCTGGGAATCCGCGGACGGCTTTATGGCCGTCTTGTGTTCGCCTCACGTTCTATCAACATTTATGCATCCGAGGCAGACGCGAGAGAAATGGTGCCAATGCGGACATGAATAGCAATCGGTACACACGTTTCCGAAAGTATAGAGTGAAAGACTGAAGAAGGGGAAGTGATTAGAGGCATTCTGTAGCGTTAAAACGTTGAGCTATGATTGGTAGGATTCGTGGGTAGACACATACTCTAACTGCCTTTGTTTCTAGCCATTGTGTTCCTCTAATAATAGTGAGCAAGAGCGCCGTGTGCTCTTCGTGTGGCGTTTGAACGATTCTGAAGTGTCCCGAGAGCACGAAGGTTGGAAATATCCTTCTGTTCCCTATTCCCGAGTGTGATGAACGCCACTCGATGTAAAAGCAACCAACACGGTACGGTAATGAAACAGCCACCTTCATAGCCGTCTTCATCCCCTAGTCTACTCGAGCCATGTTTTCAAATACACTACCCAACAAAAAAGGCAACCAAGCTTGTTCCCGTCTCCGAGCGACTCCGCAATTTCCGACACCTTTTCTCGCGGGAGCTGCCGCTAAAACCCAGCATATAGAAAAAAAAAAAATGAAGAAATAGCGTGAGCGGTATACATGTATCGTGACTCTGCTTACACAATACAGGCCCAGACCCACTCCGTTAACACCTAACCTGACAGTGCGCTGGAAGCTATCTGCTCGCTGGACCAGCCATACGCCTATCTTTCGCCATGTGATTACGCTCCCACCCATACCCACACACGGAGAGTTGGGACAGGAAGGGAAAGGGAGGCGGTTCATTGGTCCGGTAAGCGCGTAGCTCCCACCTCATTGTCACTGTAGCAACGGATATAGTGTATATTCTGTTTAGCCCTGAGCTTGCAGTGCACTGGACGCTACGTACTCTCCGGACCAATGAAGCGGTTTCCTCTTCGCCCCTGACCCCACTCGCTGCACGAGGATATGGGTGGGAGCGTGTTCACGTGGAGGAAGATAGACGCACGGCTGGAGCAACGAGCACGTAGCTTCCACCGAACTGTCAGTTTAGGGTAGGACGGAACGGACTCGCGATTTGGGGAAGAGAAGAAGGGAGAGGAAGGAGAGCGGTGTGCTATCTATGAGCAATCTAATTTCCCGGGTTCGCGTGTTCATGAAAGAAGCAATATAGGGCACGTACGGCTGAAGCCATAAGATGACATGGGACGCTTGCACGGCAGATCCAATAACCTTGCGTAATACGGACTCCCCGCAGACTCTACCCCCGTCGTTGTCCGACAGCTCCCGGTGGGAAATAAAGTCAAGGTATCATTGTGTTTGCTCTAATAAAGGGGTTTCTATGTATATACCTCTTTTCTTGGGGAAAATTGGCGAGAGATTTATATTTCGTTTGGGCCAACCTAGATTGAAAAATAGGGATTCTTTTGCGACAATCAGGTGAGATTGTGTAAGTGCTTCTATTGATTACGAAATATCAATTTGAAATAACTAGACGGCCAGTGGAAATAGCGCTCAAGCGAGGAAAGAAAAAGAGAGAGAGGATGATTTTCGCCTATTCTTACCAATTCTTTAAATCTTTTTACACAACCCCTTTACGGATCTATGCGTTTTTATAGCGTTTTTACTGAGAGTGAAAATACAAATGGGTGCTTAAAAAAAGATATATAGTCTAAGGAATAATATATTTGACTACATTTAATGTAAGGGCAGAAGTTTGGCAAGATAATCAATATACTAATCACCTGAAGCCCACTTATTCGTTTCTTTTAAATATTATGTCCTAGCAGTCAAGTTCTAAAATACGACTTTGAGCACTTCGTTCAAACTAGTTAGAGCAGTTCTTGGATTCTAGATAATATTATTATGTACAGTGCCTGGTTTATTCAACCTGGTACCCGCCATGCCTAAAATAAATATATTAAAGCTCCGAATTCAAAGCGACGTCATAGTGAGACGGGCCTTCGACTTGACCCTGATGCAAAAATATTCAGCACTGTTAAATCAGCTCGCGATTACTAGCCACCCGCTCTTTCAGTTGTCACAGTCACAGTCGTCAACTAGGAGCTTAACATAGTTGCTCGCGCGCTTTTTAGTTTCGGTCACGGTGGTTTCGGTGTCTGAAGTCTGTCAGAGCCAGTAATCTGAGAGTATCACGAAGCAGAATTTAGTTTACACTTAAACATCTCCAAGAACTGCTGTGGCCAATCTATTATACTTGTCTTACTGCTACACACCTTGGAGAATGACAGAACGCACTGGTTTAGCAACACGTATTTATTTATCGACTGCAAAAACCCACACATACAATTGCGTTCGATCCCAGTGCGTTCAATTGCTGCAGATGGCTGCAGAATGTGGCAGAGAGCGTTCACACACAGCTTGTGCTCACAGTTGTGGCGAAACGCAGGTGACGAAATTTAGGAGGAAATAAAAACGCGCTATTGTCGCTTGCGGTGCACACATTGTAAGCGAAATGCACGGCAACATGATCCCGTTGAGTTTCGCGACTCATCTCTAGCTTGAACCACAGCATCCTTGCGAAAACCTGCTGCAACCGTGTCTCCTTTGCTCCCAAAAGCAAAAGTAATATCTACAAACGGGAAAACGGATGCAAGTCGCTGACGGGCAGGGGCAAGCATGTGAGACCTCCCAATCTTTTATCGGCTTCTGATTGGTCTACCGCAACGCGCCGCGTTCGAAAGTTGAGCCAGCCTCTAGACTTTTACATCGTGCTGCGGAAGGCTGCACGACAGCGCACTTCATACCGCAAGCACAGCGCCTTCCTGCTGCAAGGTCGCTGTTCTGCACCCAAACGCGTTCAAGCATAAATGAGGGAGTTTGGGTTAAAATCGTATCCCGCCGCGACCCACACGACTCCCCCCCCCCCCCCACCCCATCTTTCTGCGCCGTCGTTTTATCAACCACGGCGCGCCTATCCCTGGACGATGACACCTTGCCGCCTCGCGGTGGAAGCGGCCAGAAGTGGTCTAACATGTAGGAAACCTGGTCGAACAATTTGTGCCGCCGGGATGCCCAGACGTCTTAGTGATGGCCTATAAAATCACGACGGATTCGTTACAGCTGAACCGAACATTTAGAAACGCTAATTATCGAATTTTAGGATACCCGCTTGCTAATTTTTACCTCATTTTTGTGAAGTGACGTCTCGCAAAGGCCGACCGCATTGTCTCAAATATGTAAACTCAGTATTTTAAATTTCAATTTCTGAAAAAAAAAACGATCAACATTTCTAGAAAGACATTGCTGCATCATCGGAAGCAAGCGGCACACGGCAAAATTTTGCAATAATTCGTCACTTCTGTTATCATCCTTATTATCTTCATTATATTCTGCACCTGAAGTTGGCGGTGCCTATACACCAACACACTGTTGACAAACAAGTCCGCTTTGCCCACACAAGTTGTGGGCACTGTCCGTGCGCAGAAACGGAATTTGGGAGAAGTGAGGCCTCTGCGCATGCGCAGGACCGACAGCAGCGCCACCGCAGTGGCGTGACTTCAGAGAGTTGAAGTGATCTATATTAACACGAGCTGCGAAATAAACCTGGTTCACAACCTACAATGTCCCGTCTGCCGTATGGCTTAGCAGTGGCAACGGGAAGGTACGTGTCAACGCGGGAAGAGACGCTTTTAAAGCTGTGGTGCAAACACGCCTTACAGATGTGCCACAGTTTGACGACGGGAATGGAAAGTGGGCCTTCGACATCACCCGGATTGAGGCCGACTTCAAGGGGAACGCCATAACCAACGACGCCAATTGGAAAGCCCTTCTTGTGTCAGGCCTTGGGTTCAGGATAATTGAAGTGCTGAGTGGCCGGTTTCCTCCAAAGAAGGTGAGCCGATTAACATGCAACTAGGTGGTAGCAACCTTGGAATATTTTTACGCGTCACCACAGAAGTAAATAGCCAAATGCTTAAGTTTTACCATCGAGTTCGGAAAGAAAAGGAGTCAGCGCAAGAGTTTATCGTGCAGCGGCGACGTCTAGCCCACAAATGCAAGTTTGAAACCATGATAGTCGGAATAATCCAAGACAACATTGTGTGCGGCATTCGAGATCCGGACGTACAGAAATTCCTGCTGGCACAGCCGAAGCTTACGATGAAAGAAACCGAAAGCATCTTGCTGGCCGTGAATACAGCAGGCAAGATGTCAAGTGAATGAAGCAACCGAAATCTGTAGAAGGGCTAGGATTGCACAAAGACATAAAGAAGATACAAACATTTAGGTTCGGCAAAAGGACAGTCCTTCGCGAGCGCAGGAAGATGCAAAATCTCCACTCACGCTAGAGAAGCCTGGCGGATTCGTAAACGCCGAATGTTTCCACTGTGGCCGGAGAGGTAATGCAGCCGGGATGTGCCGTTCGGATATCCAGAAACAAGCCAAGGCGCGTGCGATATACGGATACGAGACCACTAGCGATGGTAGCGATGTGCCTAAGTAGCTGCTAAACTTGAAATCGCATTCCACTACAGATGGACAAGTTGGTAGCGCCTGTTCGCAGAAAGTTTTACTGGGGCAACGTCACCATAGGCATGGAGCTCGACACTAATTCCCCTGTATGTGTGATATCAAAATACATGTTCGAGAAACACCGCTACAAGTAGCGAAAGATGAAGCATTCAAGCATGCAGTTAGCATGCAACCTGGGTAAGCTGCCCATGGCATTTAAGCTTAAGCTTGAGTTCCGGTACTGTGGTCCAATTGTGACTGCAACATTGACGATTCTCGACTGTGTTGGCCCCAGTTTATGTAAACGCGACTTAATACAGAAGCTTAACTGTCTGGAGACGCGCATTGTAGAACTAATTGGTACGAACAAAACTATGCAGAACGAAGAGCGAAAGACGCTGCTCTCATAGCATCAGGGGTTGTTCAGTGACGGAGTTGTGTTGATCAAAGTGCCACCAAAACATCTTTATGTAAAGGAAGGTACGTACCCATGTTTTTGAAGGTCAGGTACCTGCCATGCGCAATGCGCGACAAGGTGTCTACAGAATTTTACAGGCTGCATGAAAGTGGGGTTATCTCGCCGGTTGCCTATGCTGAGTGGGCAACCGCACGCCGTTTGTCGAAATTGCTGAGAAGAGCGAACAACACCTGTGATGGTAGCAGCCACAATTTAACGTTTGGCTTTGATGCTAGGCGCATATCAGTACAATATGGAGTACAAGCCTGCCCCCAGAACGCGGACGGCCTTAGTCGCCTTCCAGTAAACGTTTCAAAGGAAGAAGCTAAAGATTTAGCTAAGCATGTGCTCTCGCTAAAACAGCTCGATGCGAACGACCTCTCGACTCCCGTTCAGAACCTATTACTCGCCTGCTGTACGTCGTAGCAGACAACACTTCGTATGTAATGTAATCTCAAATATCCAGGTGCGAATATTTTACCAAGGGATCGCGAAAGTCGCGCTTATGGCGCGACGTTTAAAAGTACTACCTCCATACGTATTCGTGGATAATAGACCTATTGCTATATTACCGAAGCTTCAAGGAGAATGCAGGAATTGGTGTTCCACGCGCACAAGGGCACGTGCACGCCTTCCCCGTATAAAAGATTCGAAGTAAATAACCAAAATAAAGCGTTGACGAACGCGCGTGCAAGATGCCATTTGATTGTAGGTTTTTGCTTTAGAAAAGTTACTACTGCTGACGCCAGCATGTGCGGCGCGTGGAACCCCAGTCCCTGCATTCTTCCCAGACTTGTACGTAACGCGTTACAAGTAATGGATCTTGTAATCCATTACATTCTACTGTAATTTTGTAACGCTTTAGTTACTGTTTTTAAGGAGTAACGATCCTAGTAATTGAATTGCTTTTTTTGCTCCAATCGATTACAAAATTACCCAATACAAGTTTTCTCATTCTTTGCTTCTTTTTTTTGGCGGGGGGGGGGGGGCGGTGGGGGGGGGGGGCGGTTGGATGTGCTCGAGTCACTCAGCTCTGGGCAACGGTCATTTTATTTTATCGTTTTTGAAACCACTATCCGGGACCTCGAGGATTAGTCAGGCCACTTCACTATGCCTCGTTTCCTGAGGTACATTTTTTTGAGGATGCACCGGAGACAACGTCCGTGCATGAAAAAGGGCGTCTTATCCAGCCTCTTCTGAGCAATGCATTTAAACAGCGCTTTTTTATTTTCTTGTGTCTATTTTTCACGAGAGCGATTGGGTGTGTTGGCGACACTCACTCAGCTCTAAGCAAAAACGGTCGAGGCATTCTTTCTATTTTCTTTCGGAACAACTGAGCGCGAGTCCCCAAGGATTATGCTACCGTAATAAAAAAAGTTGAATGAAAAGTAACGTGTGAAGTAATCGATTACTTTAGAGCAATTTTTCGATTACTTTTTTGAGGCTGTAATTGTAATTGTAATCAGTTACTTTTTACGGTGAAGTAATTGTAACTGTAATCGGTTATTTTTTTCAGTAATGTGTACAAGTCTGACTTGATGCTTGGGTAATATAGTAATAGGTATGTTGCTTAGAACTGTCGACTTCTTGAACATCTCTAAAAATATTCTTCACGATTTCTGCACGACATCCTGTTTAATCAAATACATGATATAAGGGCATGGGCTCATAAATAATAAAAAAAGGTTTGGTTTCAATATAGCCAAGCCAATGTAAAACTACCATTGCAGGGTATTATCAAATATAAGACGTGTGTGTAATAATCATATTCATGGGACTCACGAAATGTCTAAATACGAGCGCGAGAACGAAATATTTCACCGTAAAAAACTGCGAACTCCGTACAAAACCGAGCACGAGAACTTCAAACGGGTGGCTCTGATTATATGGCTTGCGAGCTATTTAAGTTTTATTATTCAGTCCAACTCTTTCACAATAAAAATCAGAAACAAAACGACACCGCAAGAAGAAACGACCCGTCCCTCTGGTGTGTTCCAGTCTCCCAGCTCTAAAAGCGTAGCGTTCATAGGTCACCTTCGCCTCCCGCGTTCTTCGTTCTCGCTGTGTCGCTGCTTGTCTGACACGACACGTCAACTCACACCATGACTTGACATCGTGAAGTCATGCTTTCAAATGACATCACGGCGTCATGCGATATCATGTGTGCAGGAGGGTGACACCATGACGTGACATCGTGATGCCATAGCATCACCTGACTTCACAGTGTTACTTGACGTTAGTGTGCACGACGGCCATGTCTCTAAAACTAGGCCACACGACACCATGACGTCATGTTTCGTTATGGCGGCATGTGAACACGGGCGCGAAAACGTTAAGAGTATTTTGCATGGAATGTACCCGCTGCATCCGACTAAGGTCGCGCACATCGAGGCATCTATACCCAAAATCTCAAGCAAACAGCGCGAGACAACGAATACAAAAGGAACACTTGGTCGCTATCACGTCCGTTGACCTGTCTCGACGGTCAGGCTTAAGTACCGACAGCGGCGATACCCAAACAAGTGGTCCCAAGCACAGCACGTCATTGGCCGGACGCCGCCCGCTGACAAGTCCCGACGGACGTGGGCAGGTGCTGTCATAACACGTCTCGAGCCTGCATCGCGTTTCTCTTTCCCACTTCCAGCTTGCCTTTTCTTCCCCTGTTACTAATCTTTTCGTTTTCCCTACCCTTGGCAAGAGGAAGAAACGAGAGCGATGAGAACCACTTTCGCGTCATCTCTTTCTCGACGAGAAATGGAAGGACAATAGCGTCATGCATACAATGGCACGATGAAAACGTAAACACGAGTCTTTCCTGATTTTCTTTTGTCGTGTAAAGCGTGTTTGCTTTGGTTCCGCGTTGTTTCGCTTATATTTTCCTTTGGTTACCATTTCGTATCCATCTTTATTTTTTATTGTAAACCGTTCTGCTAGGGAAGACTTTCTTCTGGTTTTCTTTTAGTTTACGTGACGACAGTTACACTCATGCATCATTTCCATTTGGTTCTTTGTCTGCCTAGCTTGAGCTCGGGGAACAGATGAAAATATCATTTTATAGAAAAGCAGTCGTCTGTGGAACGTCAAAATAAAAAAAAAGCTCGAAGAACGAACTATAGTTAATCAGGCGACCCAAAATTCACGGAACTTCCACTCTTCGTCTTCCCTCCTGAAAAAAATGTAAACGATAAAAATCTAACTAAAATGCACAGAATGAGACGTCTAGCGGAAGATAGCGTTCGCTTGACGTCTCGTGACATCTGCGAGAAAGACTGCATATATCCGTCTGCCTCAATGTTCTTTTCGGCGACGTCTTAAAAATTGGGCGGCGGACAATCAGGGTTGTCAGTTATTTATCGCTAGTCTTTTTATTCTGCGTTATTGTTACCTGTTTTTTCTTTATTTTTTTTTTGTCTGCGTTCTCACATGTTTGAGGGTCTTCCTCGTTTTCAGTTTGGACAGAGAGTTCAAGTTTTGCCGTAATCCACACAATTTCGGGAACAGCATAGATGAAGCCATTTCACAGCGTGGTCCAGTTCCAAAACGGTACAGATTCTCGGCAAGCGATCGTTTGCTGTCTGGTGCTGAACGCGTCGTTTATACGCGAAAAGGAGAAACCTGAATTACTGGACAGTAATGTCGGTTTTATATTTTCATCGGCTGCTAAATTGGTGTCAAAATACGACCCTTCACGAATCAAGGTCTCACAAGACTGCATTTTCTTTCTCAAAGCATTCCTGGGAAGTTAGTGCGGCTACATCCAGTATGCAGAGAGCAGGTTCGTCTGCTTGTTTTGCAGGGGTTGTGGGGACATCAGAACGCCGAGCTCGGATTGGCTCTGATTAAAGGATAGTAAGTAGACCTCGAGGCAGCTTGCTTTGAGGTCTATCCAGCATCCTTCCGATCAAAGCCAATCAGAGCTCGGCGTTTTTCTGACGTCACCGCAGCTCCTGCAAAAGAAGCAGACGAACTTGCTCTCCGCAGAGGGTTTCTACATCTATCCAAGGGAAGGGGAGAGTGGCGTGCGCGCGGCGACGCCCAAGCGTCGAACTCTAGTTTGAAGGACAGCGGATATGCGTAATTCCTCCCTGCCTTTGTTTGTACTCACTGCTGGAACGCGTTCAATCCCCGAACGCTGGCGTCCGGCGTGGAAACGCGAGAAGCTATGCGAGAGCGCTCTTGTTTCATCTGGTTGAATGTAGACAACGAATAGAGAGAAGCGCAGCTAGACCTTGCGTCTAATCACTAATAATTTTAGTCCGAGCTTGGGATCTGACGACGCCATGCGATCTCACCTCCTTCTCTCCCTCAGTTTCCCACCGTATAGCCATTTTTGGTTTTGTAGCCTCAGTTTTGGTTTTGGTATTAGCTTGTTTCCACTTTGTTTTGTTTTAGAAACCTTTGTTTATAAATTTTTAGTAGATATGTAAAAATTGGTGTCTATTATATGTTTATATTAATGGTATTTTACTTCTGGGTTACGAAAATCATATTGCCCCACATTGTTGAAACTGTGCCGCTTGTGTAGTTTGTTTGAGTTGCGTCACTGTAGTTCATGTGCTTTTCAGGTATTTCTATAATGACTGTTTCTCTTTGTTTTTATGACAATGGCTGTCTTGTTGTTTGTTTTTACTGTGACTCGTTTATAATGTTATTTTGGCTGTATGAACTGCAGGAGGCAGAGGCGCTGTCAGGCGTCAGGCCTTTATCTCGCTCCCTCTGCGGATAAATGAAATCCGAAAACAAATAAATAAAAAAAAGACGTGGAGAAAGCTTCGTATCGTTCCCTCCTGCTCATGACATTTTTTGTTTCTTTTATTAAGGTTTGGGGTTAATATAATCACCCTTTACTTGGACCAGCTTTCCGGTTTCCTCATTTTTTGGGTTTATAATCGCCTCTCCTACACCGTCCAGTGAAACCACCGCCGCCAAATGTTGTAGACTGAATTTTTTTAATTGTAAAAATTGCAAACGACCACACAAAGTGTGCTGCGATATACAGCTGTACCTCCTGCTAGATCAAAAGGCATGTTGAGGCAGTTTTGCCTTCAGCCAGTGTGTTGTGCAATGCTTGGCGATGGGTTTTTTGCTTTCAGTGGAATTGATGCAGGAGACGTGTGTCACGAGATGTGTGCTTTGGTGAAAGTATTGCGCGAGATGTTCCATGTGCTAAAGAACGACACACATCGTGTTTTTTTTTTTTTTTTTTCTGGCTCAAACGCTAATTTAAAATGGGGGGGCGCCTGCGACCGCGCATGTGGTGAAAGAAGCGAAAGTACGCACAAAAGATGTTCTGTAGAGGCGTGGTGAGGTATACGAGGGCGGTGCTTGGGCGATGGCAGTGGGTAGGCGAGGGAGCGTGTCCGCACAGTTCGACCACGTGGGTATTTCGCAACGGTGGCTGCCAGAGGAGCACCTTCCAGCAGTGAGTACAAACAAAGGCAGGATGGAATTACGCGTATCCGCTGTCATTCAAATTAGAGTTCGACACTTGGGCATCGCCGGAGCATGTACAGCGACGGCCTACAGGAGAAAAGGTCACTTAAAGGGGCCCTGCAATCATAATTAAGCGTCTACCTTTTTTGCGGTTTCCACGTCTCTTGGGGTTCGGGCAAGCCAGCGGGCACGGAGAGAGTAACTAAATATCAGTGCGTCATATTTTAACCGGACGACGCGGAAACCTCCCCCACCGACGGGGGCGACCCGCGGTACCGAAAGCGCGCGTAATGTGACGTATTAGGTCCTGGGCTTACTACTGGTCAGAGCCGCTAAAAGCTTCTTTTTAGTCGAAATACAAAATATAAGTGGCGCGAACCGTTTCAATTATTTATAAAAGTAGTTTTTGTTCAGTATTTTAGATCAGAAAAGAAACAAATGCAGTTTATAAAGTACGGAAACAAGAAATGATCCGTCGACATACCCGCCACCAAGCGGTGGAAAAGGCGGCGCATACTAGAAAGGAGTAGTGGGATCAGGCGCCGTCACGGAAAGGTCCCGGATGTACGCGGCGGCGCTGCGGCCGTAGGGACCGAAGGACCCGACCGGCTCTGAGCGTTCCCAAGGCCTTCGGTGAGCAGCTTTGTCGGGCGGTTTGGCCGTTTCGCGGTATGGCAGCGCGAAGTGGCTCCCATTCTGAACTGATCTTTACCCCGTGTTTGCTGTCGTTTGTGGCCAATGAAGTGTCATGCCGAATTTGTGTTTAATCGCGCAGCAAATGCAATGAGAGCCGCTCTAGCTGCCCGCTACATAGAGCCTATCCAGAACACGCTTTAGTGGCGCCCTCTCGCGCCGTCGACACGGAATACGGCAGCCGTGAGCGCTCGCTCAGCTCACTACCCCTCGTCTAGTTCACGGCCACTCAAGCAACCAAGGACGTCATGAAGGAGGTTATTTTTTGCTTGTTTTTGTAATTTTAATTTGCCTATAACTTTTAAAATAAAGCGAAATTCGAGAAAAGAAAAGTGTCATTAAGTAACTACGTTCAGTGCGCTCAGGTTTGGTGCAAATTAAAAATTAGTAAAAAAGCCATTGTAGGGCCCCTTTAAAGAAGCGAAAAATACAAGGACGAGGAAGTAAACAGACAAGAGCGCTCTTGTATGTTTACTTCCTCGTCCTTGTATTTTTTGCGTTTCTTTAGGCGATCATGAACCAACTGGCCCAAATCGCTACCTAAAAGGAGGGAAGGAAGGGGAGAACGGGAGAGAGAGCCTTGCTGTGGGGGGGGGGAACGAAGGGAAGAGTTGGAGCAGTGCCTCAGCTTTTGAGGGGGTTCCGCGTTCGTACATGAGTATATTTTCTAGGAGAAAGTATACGCACAAAAATAAACAAACAATAAAATGGATACCCCGATTTCTTCTTGGACTTGGCAAGCAACATTGACTAATTTCCAGAAGCACGAAAAAGTGAGCCCAAACCCAATGTTTTGCGATGGCAAACAAAGTAGATCGAGGAGAATGAAAGCGCGGACATGGGTAAAAAGTATAGGCAGAAACGACTCATATTTTCAGCTGGAGGAATCGAATAGAACTTTAAGCATAACTTTCAACTCCGGTCTCAAGAAACCTCGCCTGCGTTAGACCGCCCATAGTACAAAGAAAAATTGCAAACACTCTTTATGTCAAAGGACTCGATGATTTGTCTATCAAAACTAGTGTTGTGCCGTATCACTAATTTTTCCCAGCGTTACCACATCTGAGATTGGTATATCTTTAATTACTGAGAGCTTCAGAATCCCCAGGGCGTGGCGAATTCCAGGCAACTCATAATCGCTCCTCGGAGAATGAAACTCAAAACATTAGCCGTTATGGAACAAAAAAAAAAAAAAGATGGAAAAACATAATAGAACACCGCTTTGCGTTTCTGAGCGGTGTATGACCATGGGTATGCGCCTCACCACTAAGCTTCCACTAATAAAGCAGAAATAATCGCCGAGCAATTTCAACATCCCCTAGAATAACCAAATCCTGTGAGCGGCCTCCTCTACGTTCACGCAACGCTCGTATGACGCCAAGCCAGGAATTGGGTAGGAGATCGACGCTGACCGTCCTTTCGCGCATTCATCAAACACGAGGACCTGTCGAACGCTGACGCGGCGCTGGTGTCGAATCTGTGTCTACGCCAGATATCACACTGTGATGACTTCGAAATGTTAGCGTACGCGATTTGGTTACTCTAGGAGGCGATGACAGTCCCCGGAATTTTTCGTGCGCCATCTCTTCCCGACCGCGTTCTCGCAAAATAATTTCTACAAAAGCTTACTGGTCGTACTATATGGTAGATACTGGATATTGGTTACCTTAATAAATGCAAGGACAGACAAAAACAAACAAACGAGAGCTTTTTTTTTTGTGGATCACCGAAAATGGGCGCGCAAATAATACAGGCCGTTTGTTTTGAGACATGGATAAAGGTGTGAAGATGATGTACAACTCCTAAAACAAATCGAGAGTAGAAATTAAACAAAAAATGTGCAGCACACACAAAATCATAAGCTTGATATCCCCTGGAGCATATTTGAACGTAAATATGTTCAGGAAAAATATCCACTAGATCAGATCCTTTGTTTCCTTATTATCGCATATCAATAACCACGTTCTGAATGCACAATTAATGTTATAGTTAGACAAATGTATTCGCTATTTGAACTGACAGCCAAGAGAAGCACGGCGTGGCAAGTTCCGAGCACCTAATCAAAAATTGGCAGCCTATGAGGATGCGGTATTAGCGACTAAAAATGGCGAATACCGAAAGGAGAAGCAAGAGGCATGACCATAATAAATAACGCCCTCGGAAATCCTTAAGCTCCTTGCCACCAAAAAAAAAAAAGAAAAAGAAAACGGCACGTGTAAGACAAGTTTTCTGAGATCAAGCCTCGGTCAATATATTGTAATATCCGCGACAAAAACGAACGAAGAAAACATGGAAGAATAAAGAGTCAAACCTCAAACTCATTAGGAAGTCAATTAGTGGGAACGGTCACCGCCAAAAAACACAAAGTAGCATTTCCGATCCCTGCGTGAGACTTCGTTTGAGTTTCCACATTAGCGATCACCGAACTCGCTGCAAAGACAATTAGAATCAATCATTAGGCGACGAAAGTAAATTAATCAAGAAGCCAATCGACACTTTTCTTTTTTCTATCGCCGGCTGACGATGGAATAGAAAGAAAACGCCCAACGAAGAAAAAGATTAAAGTTGGTCGCCGGCCATTTTTGTCGCTCTTTTTCGTCGGCCTATAATTAGAGGATTTCCGCGGGAAGACATTTGGTCTGCTGGTAGCAAATATTACAATGAGTAGTTTGGCGATTTGATAGGTGTTCATTGTGAAGACGGCGAGTATAAGAAGAGAGAATTAATGAAGAGAATGCAGAAAACCATGCGATGGACAATGACTGCAATTGTAGTGAAAACTCGGGACTGTAATTGTCAATACAAAATAATTTCAGCAGTGTATCACGCTCTGGTAGACGTTGTAAACGGGACTATGATTATGTCCCAATTGTTATTATACAGGTTGCTTGATTTTCCCTTCAACATATTTGTTTAAAAACAATTTCATGAAAGTCTCAGTCTATTCCGGTCTGACCGAAATAGTTGTGCATTATCGGAGGTGACGTAATATAGAAAATAATTATCACTCGTTAACAACCAGGCGCTGAGGCGTAGGCGCATGTTCAGCAGAAACGCGAATTAGAAGTATTATCAATCCGTGTTTTCGGACCGCCTGTTGCATGGGTCGGAACATTTAGCGCGCTCCCGAGCTTACCGCATGCTTCGGGTATTTATAAACAAACTTATTCAGGGGTTGTAGATGACGCTAAACAATTTTCCGATCGAAACCATTGGGTCATATTCACTCATTGAAAAGCTGATTAAAATCTTTTAGTTAATTCTTCTACTTATCGTAAAGATTATACCCATATATGATGTGCCCCTGACCGCATAGCTTGCCTCCATTGACCGCGTTAGTCGTAATTTTCCTGCTTCTTTTAAATAAATATTTTTGGAGTAAAATCAGACACCTCGTATATAGTTGGCACTGTCATCTCATTATCGCCCCACAACGAAGGAGATTGGGGAGTTAGATGATAAGAATGCCAAATAATAAATCGCGAAGCAATGAGCTGGTCCGTAGTAATCCACGACCTGCGTTTATTAAGCTCTCAGCGACCATCCCCATGTTTCCCTTAATCGGATTGAGGGTGCTGAACAGAAGTTGGCGAAACGGTTCGCGCGCCGCTTGGAACAGCAGATGAGCGATGCGTTAAGCGCTTTATTTAATAATTTAAATGGAGCAAACCTCAAATAATCCGCCATATACGAGGAACTGCGATACAATAAGATGCGTATATAAAGAACAACATCTAATGCAGAAATGAAAAATAGAAGATCTCTATACTGAAATGCCAGGCAATAATGTTTAATGCGGGTCATTAATGCTTAAGCGAGAAAGCTGTGCCGACTTCTTCTTTAATCACAACAAGTCGATCTGTTCATGACGATAAATTAGTGTATCAATAAAACTTGTGAAAATTGCCTACAGTTATTGACACCTTGAGAAACGCGAAGCGTGGTTGATGGTGTTGACGTTTCTTAATTGCCGAATCCTTCGTCAGCGTTCCAATAGCATAATGCCGGAATGTCATGGGATGTGGAACGATAATAAGACGATCGATCTCTACCAAGCCCCGTGTTTATTACGAACTCCGGGACCTTAGCACCAATAGCCACATACAGTCTCGAAATGGACCTTTTCCATTAAGCTTCTGCACATCCGAACCTCCTCTCCCCTGGCCTTGCCTACAGATTTCGCCATCATGGAAGGGCACCTTCCGCACTGCCGAGAGATTGAGCAAATATCTTTGCGTGTAGTTCGTATTTTCTCACTATTTGTTTTCGGTAGTTCGAGGCTTATTGGAGCCAACATGTTCTGGCGGGCGGGCGCATGTTGGGATGCCATTCATTTGTAATTTGCAGAAAACTCCCCAGATGGCGCTCGTTACTCAAAGATGATCCATTCTCCTGTTTGTACTTTTCGGTAGAGCACTCGAGAAGCAAATCACTGTGTCGAACCAAGAGGGAGCTGCAGGAGTGGTACTGTTAGAGTTCCTGTATAGACCGCCTACAGGAGCCAGAGTTGCGCGTCTCTTTTCCACGTGCCGCCGCGCCGCTATTCGCCGAGATCTGATCACGTGAGAAGCCGGATCAAGTGCCTTGCAGGAAAGTAGACGTTGCACGTCTCCCGCCCCCTCCCCCCCCCCGCCGCTACGTTCCTCTGCTTTTGAGCGCGCCGCGCGCCTCGAACGCGCGGCGCCGCTATTCGTCGAATTCAGTCACGTGACGAGCGGGATCAACATGTCGTGCAGGAAAGACAGCGCTACAGAGATGAACGCGCCACTCTGGCTCCCGTAGGGTGCCTGCACAGAAACTCTAGGTACTCTCAGACACAAATGACGTTTCGACCTACAATTACGGCGCACGGAATCGCGTCTCCGACTGGCGTGTGTATCGTCCTGGTCCGCCCGTGCAACGAAAGGGGTCGCCAGAAAGCAACAAATGACGTCACAAAAAGCGGGTCTGTCATTCTGTCGGAGGTCGCGATCGCCTATGATCGGCCATAGAAGTCCCGACGAAAAGCACCGGCAAATGCAAGTGGCGCCGTCGTCGCAGCGCAGCAACTCCTTGCTGCCGAGGTTTCCGTGGACTTTCAAGCTGAGGAGCGACCCGCAACAAAGAGGCGTTTGCCACATCCACCATCACTGCTGTGACATTACCAGGATCGCGGTCGGAGACAGCAAGGCACCTCTGTGACATCATCGGGCGGAAAACAATGAACCTATTTTTCGAACGCGGTAAAGACCTTAGTTGGAGAAGAGTTTTAGGGACCATACTACAACTAAGTCTGCCCTGTCACTCTGAGCAGGACGTGTCATCATCATCATCATTTATTTCCGTTGAGGTCCCGTGGGGCATTACACAAGGGGTGGCAATAGAACAATATCAAATATATCAGTAAACACAATTATAACACTGTAAGCTAACTAGGTAGGTTAAATAAAGAGAGGGTAATGGCTTCAACAAATTTAGTGGTATCATTATTAGAAACGATGTTATGAGGTAGTGAATTCCAAAACCTCAATGACCAATGGTAATGTGGAAGTCTGGCGAGAAACAGTTGATGATCGAATTGGACGTAATTTACATAGGTGATCTAGACGCACGAAAATACGATGGGGAGGTGATAGAAGTAGTGCTCAAGATCTCGTGATAGTTTTTTTTTTAACTCGACATTTGCCGGTTTTAATAATTAAACCGAGGCGATGTGATCTCTGATTGTTTTGTGGAAACATTATACATTGCCTTTGAGTGGTAATGAATGTCACGCGCGTCTCGGAGCAAGCTTGTCTGTGGCCTAATAGTTATTTTGCTTGGTTTCCACGCGAACGGTCGAGGGTCGATTCCTAAGAGGAAATATACATTTTTGTTATTTTTGTAAATTTCGTGTTCTGGTAAATTTGTAAACTTCGTCGCTTGTTTGAGGTTCAAATATTCTACGCCGACTGTTCCAGAAGCCCACGCACGTACGTAAGGGCTTCCGCGTGGCGAGCCGGAGTCGGTATCGCATTAGGGCTCAATCCTTCTGTTTCGCCAATGTCGACGCCTGCGACGCTAGTTTTCTCTCTTTATCTTGGCACAAGTTTGCCTTTTTGGACGATCAGCTATTTTAATTATCCACTGTCTCCTCGCCAGTCATTCGTGGGATTTTGGTGGAGGTGAGGGGCATTAGTCCCACCTTTAGGAAAAGGCACCGTTTCGATGCAACTTGCATGTAAACAAACCAAAGTGTGGGAAACAGCGGAGGCTGTTAAAATACAGTCCTATCAAGCGCTTGTGCAGAGACTGACTCCGGCACGCCACGCGGAGCTCGTTATGTAGCGTAAACAAGAGTATACAATAGTGCTGCAAGAGATATATGAATGAACACATATAGCCATTCTTCTTATATTACTTACAGGTCAAACACTAGAGGCCATTATATGAATATTATATTGGCAACACCGTGAAGGCTAAAGTCTCCTACTTTAAGTTGAGCAGACAGACAAGTGTATTCCATTTTGTTCTCTCAAGAAGAATAACGTTTCATGGCCTCCAACAAACTATATTGCCAACAACAACCGAAATACTATATTTATGCACGCATGGACCGATCCTGCTACAACGGGTCATGAAAACTCGGGTCCAGTTCTGCTCTGCCTCGTCGCCGGAACTATGTTAGCACAGCGAGGCAGTCATCTGAGAAACTTCAAACAGAACTACCTCATTTTGACATTTTCATTCGATTTCTTTTCGCGAAAGCAATCACCTCTACTAAACATCTTGACAGCAACAACTTGCCGTCGTGCTCTCATCTCACCAACTGAAGTCGCCCATCTCAAAACTCACAATATTTGCCCGAACCAAACTCCCACGAGAACCCTACGGACCGAGTCTACATGAGACAAACAGAACGCAAGGGAGAAGAACGAAATGCTACGTACAGAAGAAAGACACCTGACTTTCAAAAGCAAAGCCGAAAGGTCCCTGAGGAAGATGGTGTAACCTCCTGCTCTTACGAGCACCTACAAACTAATGCTGTTGACATTACGAAGCAAAATAAAAACTAAATGAAAATACAGCCAGAAAGCTTTTCTGGCTCTGAATGTTCATGTAGTGGCATCGCGACTTAACAAAAAGTAAAAACCAACTGCGTAAAAACACTTTTCTCAAAGAAAAACTCTAAGAAAACCAAAACCCCGACCGCCCCCCCCCCTACACACTCCCCCAACCCCCAACCCGCTCATCTCATATGTTGCTTTGTTTATGTTTTCTTTTATTTCCAACGAAGAACGGAAGGAAGCTCAAACATCTGGTGGAGCTCCCCAAGGACACTGCACACCTAATATCTTGTCAGACTCGCCGTTTTCCTTTATTTCGCCAGCGAAGCCCCCGTGAAAGTTGATATTACAACAATCCTTATTTACTATAGCTTTTTGTTTCTTTTTGTGAGGCTTTGTTTGAGATCCGTTGATATCCGGCGCCAAACTGCTCTTCTGTTGGAATATCTACTTGTTCAGATACAATCGTTGTGTTTCTTTTAGAAATGCGAAAACAACTGTTAGTTTTTATATGCTTTCGGACCAGTAGGGCGTTGATAAAAACATAGAATTAATTATTAAAGTATACTCGCGCGTTTGTTATTTCCGAGTCAAACAAAACATACAATAGAAAGATCCTCATTTTGTTTTCAAACAGAGGCCGTCTTTTTGCGTAGTCGGTAGAAGATAATTTTCCCACTGATGTGTCTTAATATTTTTGGTCGTTGATTCTTTTTTTTTTTTCGTGGAAGAGTTTTCACACTTCAGTAACGTGCCGGTACTAGAACATATCGTTATCGATACTTGTTTGCGTCAGCTTTGGATCTTTCTCTCCGTATTTACTACCATTTTTACATTATTCCACCTTCATGCACATTTATGTGTAAAATGCCTGCTCTTACATGCATTGTTCCTACGGGTACCACGTCACTTGCCCTTGGGTACCTCTTCTGATTTATGCGCATATGCACCAGTAGCCTCAGGGCTTCTACGGCTCCTAGGTGTCATCTACGGCCTATCCTATTTCCGTCCCTGATATCTGCATATCAAGTGTAACGAACTCGACAAGCGCAAAGGGACAGGGGTCAGCGCTATACTCATCCCTGCGGCCACAGTACGCCGAACGTCTGCAAACGACTAGCTACGACCATCGGTTCCCTTATGCTCAAACACATTCCCCAAACATCTGGGATAATTTAAAATGCTTTTTCCTAGACGTTATCATTGGCTTTCGCGTGACTCAAGCGGCTTTCGAAAGCTGTCTCGTCCCTAAGTAACTTATTGAGTCGCGCTTGAATTGTCACTAAGTTCTCCCCCCCCCTCTTCCTCTATTGACTCCCAGCAGCTGCTACATTCACTCCCTCTCGTCTATTTCGTTATTGATTTAGTAACAATACAAGTTTTTCTTATTAACATTAGTAGGGTGGTCACAAAGTTTTGAAGGTCATATAATAGTTCGTGGTTCAGTTTAAGGAGTGAACAAATTTATGGTGAACATAATTAACTACAAATGTAAATGGGTGATTTCATCTCAACTCAGGCACGGATTTAGGGTCGAATTTTAAATTTGACGGAAAAAATATATGATTTGAAGTAATTCCTATAATAAAAGAAGACGCAAACGGCAATG
Source organism: Ixodes ricinus (assembly GCA_037355805.1). Lineage (NCBI taxonomy): Eukaryota > Metazoa > Arthropoda > Arachnida > Ixodida > Ixodidae > Ixodes > Ixodes ricinus. Next base: position 122,717 of record JAZHYW010048992.1, on the reverse strand, counting down.
TCGTCGGATTTTGGTTCTCAAGTTATGGACCGTGGAAGTGGGCCAAGGTGGAAACTGACGTTTTTCCAGGTTATCGGAGGTGCCATATTTCACTCCATCCCTTTTCCCTACTTTTTACGCTACATCAATATAACTTTTCGGGAACACTCTACACATAGTGTTTTTCATGTTAATTAAGTGTCAGGTCAAAACACCTTGTAATGATTTTTGTTTTATTTGTCAAACCGCTTCTCTCTGCGACGATATCTGACGAAGTTCAGCAAGCTGTGCTGTGTGACCTAATCAACATATTTTTATGATCATTATATCGCCGTAAAGCTCCAATTTAGCTCGTTTTTTAGTATAACTTCAGTATTTTGCAAAAAGTATATAATCCGCTACATGAGCCTGAAAAACGAAAATTTCGAAAAACTAGCAAGTTTGGAGTCGATTTTCTAAAATAAAACCAATTTTTATTTCTTTAATTTTTAATTGATAGTTAGTTAATATAGTAGTCTATCAGAAACCACCAACACGAATTGTAATATATTCTTAGTATGGCCGCTATTAACACTCGAATCTCGTGGCTATGAGCGTTTTGAACGGGACTTCGCACAGGTGCTCTGCTGAGCAGAATTTTGGCCTATGTAAGGTTCTCTATTTATCGTTAGCAGCTTCCTCAATATCCAACCATAACATTAATAAAATTTGGAGTAGTGTACTTAAAAAAATTTACTTCGAAGTCCGTATCTACAAGTGCGGGCACAGCGCGTACTTCCTCCCAATACGGGGAATGCAGATCGTTAGAGAATTCCTCTGGGGCCTTTTGCTTTCGGCTTTGAGTTTGAAATACCGAACTTGACACGTAATTGTCATATTTTCTTATGTCAAACAGATATGCAGTGCATATACATATGTACGATTTAGTATCTGACGCTTAGGAAGTACGGTTTTATTTTATGGGCATACGGACTCTTTTTGTAATAAATGCAATTGCTATTTTGTAGTGTGTAGGCTTCAAACGTGTTAGTCATGTGTTTAGGTTTCATATTATATTTTCAGTGATTCATGCCGGGTTACTTAGACTTTTTCTCTTGACTTAAGTTTGTCCGGGTAGTCTAGATGTTACTATCTTCTCCGTCAATACAAAGGGCGAAGCTACACATATGCAAATCATGCCAGTGCCAAGTAAATAAAAATTGTTAGGATAAACATTGTTGCTCCACATGGCTTATTACGCTCAGATATTGAGTAAGTAGTACTAACTTTAAATAGAAAACCTTACATAGGTCAAAATTGTGCTCAGCTGACCGTCTATGCGAAGTCCCGTTCAAAACTATCACACCACGAGATCCGAGTCCCAATAGCGGCCATACAAACAATATATTACAATTTTGTTTTGGTAGATGCTGACAGATTATTATATCACCTATTTGTAAATACAAATTGAAAGAAATAAAAGGTGTTTTTTTAGAGAGATCGACTTCAAAGCTTGCTTGTCTTTCTTTGGAAAAACTTGCAAGTTTGAAGTTCATTTTCTATAAAACCCCACCTTTTATTTCTTTTATTTTGTTTACAGTTAGGTAATATAGTAGTCTGCCTTGACTTACTAACAGAAAGTGTAATATTGTTTGTATGGCCGATATTAGGACTGCGAATCTCGTGCTCTGAGAGTTTTGAACGGGACTTCGCATAGACACTCAGCTGAGCAGAATTTTGACCTATGTAGGTTTTCTATTTAATGTTAGTACTTACCTAAATATCTGAGCGTAAAAGCCAGTGAAGCAACAAAATTTATCCTAACAATATTTATTTACTTGGCACTAGCGTGATTTGCAAGGTGTGTACCTTCGCCCTATTGTATTGACGGAGAAGATACGTAACATTCTAAACTCCCGGACAAACTTTAGTCAAGAGAAAAAAGTCTATAGTAATCCGGCATGAATCACTGAAAATAGAAATGAAACTTAAAACACAAGACTAACAAGTTTGAAGCTTCTTGCACATCGCTACGAAATGCTTGTTACTTTACGAAAAGAGTTCGTATGCGCATAAAATAAACCGTACTTAATAAGCGTCAGGATACTAAATCGTACATATGTATATGCACTGCATATCTGTTTGACATAAAAATATGACAATTACATGTCAAGTACGTGATTTCAAACTCAAAGCCGAAAGCAAAAGGCTCCAGAGGAATTCTCTAACGATCTGCATTCCCCCGTACTGGGAGGAAGTACGCGCTGTGTCCGCACTTCTGGATACGGACTTCGAAGTAAATTTTTTAAAGTACACTACTCCAAATTTTATTAATGTTTATGGTTGTATATTGAGGTAACTGCAAACGATAAATAGAAATCCTTACATAGGCCAAAAATTCTGCTCAGCAGAGCGCCTGTGCGAAGTCCCGTTCAAAACGGTCATAGCACGAGATTCGAGTGTTAATAGCGGCCACACAAACAATATATTACAATTTCCGTTGGTAGTTTCTGATAGAATACTATAAAAACTAACTTTTAATAAAAAAATAAAAGAAATAAAAAGTGGGACTTTTTTTAAAAATCGATTTCAAACTTGCTAGTTTATCGAAATTTTCGTTCTTCAGGCACACGTAGCGCATTATATACGTGTTGCAAAATATTGAAATTATATTCAAAAGAAAGAGCTTAATTGGAGCTTTACGAGTGATATAAAGATCATAAAAATATGTTGATTAGATCACACAGCACAGCTTGTTGAACTTCGTCAAATATCGACTCAGAGAGGCGGTTTGACAAATAAAACAAAAATCATTAAATGTGTTATGACCTAGACGCTTAATTAGCATGAAAAACGCCTATGTCTAGAGTGTTCCTAAAAAAGCTATATTGATGTAGCGTAAAAAGTATAGAAAAGAGATAGAGTGAAATATGGCACCTCCGATAAACTGGAAAAACGTCAGTTTCCACCTTGGCGGCTTCAACGGTCCATAACTTGAGAACGAAAAATCCGATGACATTGCCGTTTGCCTCTGCTTTTATTATAGGAATTGCTCCAAACATATATGCTTTCGTCAAAATTAAAAATTCGCCCCTAAATCCGTGCTTCAGATGAGATGAAATCATTCATATAGAAACCATACAGGCAACATAATGCACAATATACAATATACACGTTAAAAACGATGTCAATATAAAGTGGGCTAATAATAAAACGATATAATTAGTAAGCCAATAATATTACAAATCATGTGAGAAAATGGTATAAGCTGTGTGCGAATAAATCTTCAGACGTGGAGCAAAAAACTGGTGTCAGAAAATCAATTATATTCAGAAAGTACATGCAGAAAAAAATGTATTTAAAACAGTTATTAGATATTATGTTAGTAATATGCCATTGTTATTTCTTGTGGGTCTGTACGTGTGCTGATTTAGGTAGTTTTACCTACAAGAGTTTAATAAAAAATCATATGAAACAAAAATTGAATTCTCGCAATCTTTGCCCCATTTGTGGAGTAATGCATTATGACCTAATTTGCATAAGTTTGATAGAAAGGCTGTGTAGCGAAATATATTAAAAACAAAACTTGCAGCCAGAGGTTGTATCGTTTTTTTATTATTTTCTTTTAGCTAACATGCGTATTTTATGATGTCTGAAACCAGATTAGGTTAGCGTGTACTCGACTAGTAGACAGGTATGCTATGCTAGTAGTTTTGTGTCAATATATGTAGCACTTATCTGGCTGAGATGCTACAATTACCTTTTTTTTCTTCTCAAACTCAGTCAGTAGTTGGTCTCTAACCTTTGCTACTTTAAAGTATCTTACCCCCCCCCCCCTAACCCTGTTAATCCTCCAAAGCCGTTGCGCCATCTCTAGCTTGAAATATCACGAGTCGCAAAATAAAATTCTCGTTGATATATTTATTAGGATTGATCCCGAGTCCTGTTTGTTGTAATCTGGACGATTAATATACTGGCATCCGGTCGCATATTACTAGGGAGTGAAGCAGCCAAACCTCCAGTGTCGCAGTCGTAGGCACTGGCTAGATTCCTCCTATTCTGCCTTAACCAGTGTTGCCTTGCCTTGGCAGACTGACCTAACGCTGTCTTAATATTTCACAGAAAATACAAGAAAATAAAAAAATAATAGGCATCGACGAATAAATTTACACACCTACGCGGTTTTCTTTTGCTTTATTTCGAAATATCACTTTCGAAGAAAAAGTCCTCCAAACCACGCAAGACGTAATTTGCTATGAGTTCCCATAGTTTTAGACTTTTATTTTTTATGTTGTTTTTTGTTACGTCATATCAGGTGTAATCATGCAGCGGAAACTTTAAGATTATCAAAGCCCGTGTTTTTTCGTAACACATCATCGATAACAAAACAGTAGAGGTGGGTTTTTTACGTGGCCCACCGGAGGCTAAAATCTGTTGCAGGCTAAGAAAAGCAGCGCAAGCTCCTCCCGTAAAGCCTTTCACTTTTTCCACTTTAGCAGAATGAACGCTGGAGAGGAGGCGAGTGGACTCAACACCTCCTAGAATAGAAGGCCGTAGCGCTCTTCTCGTGACGTGGCAAAGGGAAGGCCATCAGGGGCGCGTGCGTCGAAGCGAAGGCAACGCGCGTTGCCTTCGCTTCGACGCGCTAAAAGGGCAAAATTAAAAATATGCCCCTTTTAGCCTGCCCGATTTGAGGTGAGGGCAGGCTGAAAAGATCTAACTTTTTAATTTTCACAAAAAAAGAAAAATATATGTTTTGCAGGGGCATTTCTCAAATGACGGAGGCGCAAACCGCATGTTCCCCAGATTTTTTTGTTCTCGAGTTGGCGAAGCGTAAGAGCTGCAGTGTAGCAGAAACTAGTGTTTTGTGCCTGCCGTCGCAGGTTGCGTGTTTGACATCCTCCGCTGGCGCTAGTGTTTTTTCTACATCCTTTTAGTTTTTCCTTTCAATTTAATAGGTACTATAAAGATACCTTGACGTATTCAAATATTTCTAATAATTTGATTGTGTCTTCTAAAAAAATGTCAAACTCGTCACTCAGGTCCAGATTATGGTAAGCTTTGACAGGTCATTACTTTGTCTGTGCTCAATGTAAATTTTGCTTTTTGGTAGCTCTATAGAAATCCCAAGCATGCCTAGTATAGATATAGTAATATCATTATGATCTGCCGAGTAGCGGCTCCGCTACGTTCACGTCAACGTTGTGAAAAATAACAAATGTTCACACATTTCACGCGATTGCGACTCGAATAGAAGGACATATAACCGAAATATTACATTTCTAGACTGTTTTCTCTTGTAGTGAGACTAATATGTCCTAAAATAATTTAAAACATAAAAATTTACAAAAATGGGGTTTTTTAGAAAACTGACCTTAAACTTTCAACATTTCTTATTTCTTACAACGTTTACGTGAAGGGTAGCGGAGACGGCTAGTCAACAAATCATAATGATATTATTTTATCTATAATGGGCTTGTTTTTGGCTTTTCTGTAGAGCCAAAGAGAGAAAATTTACCTTAAGTACAGACAAAACAATGACCTGTCAAAATTTGACCCAAAAGCAGCCGGAGTGAGCGAGTTTGATTTCCATTTTTTGTGACAGAAACAATAAAATTCCCAAAAATATTTGAATACATCAAGGTATCTTTATAGTACCCTATTAAATGAGAGAAAAAAAAAAGTTTAAAAGGTGTAGAAAAATGCCTAGCGCCAGCAAGGGGTGTCAAGAGCCGCGCGTTACTCCGCAACGGCAGGGAAAAACACCGAGTTTCTGCCGCTGCGGCTTCTACGCTCCGTAACTCGAGAGCTAAAAATCGAGGGAGCATACGGTCTTGCGCCCTCCTTCATTTGAGGAATGTCCCCAAAAAGCATATATTTTTTTGTCAAAAATTAAAAATTAGACCCTTTTAGCCTGCCCGATTTGAGATGAAAACACCTATATATATACATACAGGGTGTTTTTTTTTGTTAATCTTAACAGAATTTTTTTTTAAAAACCATGAAAGCTAGATTAATGCGGTCTGCGCAGGTGAGTTATACGGCCAGGGGACATAATATAGGAGGCTAATCGTAACGATCAGTCGGCTAATTAGTTAAAATTCGTTAATGAACTTTTTAAATAATGAAAATAGACATATAGTTCCAATTAGAAACTTGCTCAGCGTCATCGAAAACCACTAAATCAGTAATTTTCATAACGACTTTGAACGCGTGAGAAGCGTAGTAGTGCACTAAAGTTAGCACTCGTGGAGCACGTACAAAGCTAGCGGTTGCGATAAGGCGCCCGCGCAATTTTTCCGTCTCTTATCTAGCCCCAGCCTTGTACCTGCTCCACGAGCGGTAACTTTAGTGCACTACTACGCTTCTCACGCGTTCAAAGTCGTTATGAAAATTACTGATTTAGTGGTTTTCGATGACGCTGAGCAAGTTTCTAATTGGAACTATATGTCTATTTTCATTAATTAAAAAGTTCATTAACGAATTTTAACTAATTAGCCGACTGATCGTTACGATTAGCCTCCTATATTATGTCCCCCTGGCCGTATAACTCACCTGCACAGACCGCATTAATCTAGCTTTCATGGTTGTTTAAAGAAAATTCTGTTAAGCTTAAAAAACACCCTGTATATATATATATATACAGTATATATATTATACTCCGTTCCACCTTCAAACCGACCTTAGCCAGTGCTACGACTCGATGAAGCCCATCAAGCAGAGTCAAAAGTGCGTCTGCATGGACCTCGTCAACATCGTGCGTTTCTTGTCAATGGCAGAACCAATCGCGCACAGAAAAAAAGTAACAGGATCACCTGGTATTCACCATTCGTGATTAGTTTAGCAGGTGATAGCGAGCGCACAGAGAAGACGAGCGCAATGACGATGCACATTTGTCGCTGCTGAATTGGATTCTCCAGATTGAAGGGTCGGCTGCGGTCGTACTTATTGTAAAACAGAGTATAGAACAAATCAACTCTCTGACGTCACGGCACTCCTGTGGCGCTGCCGTCGGCACTGCGCAGGCGTAAAAGCTTCGCCTCACGGGAATCAGGTTTATGCGCACGCGCAATGCCCACACCCGGTATGGGAAAATGCGGGCTTGTTTGTAGACATTCTGTTGGTGTATGGCTTGAATTCAAATCTTGCTATCGCTGATTTTTTTTTCTTTTATTTCATATGAGCGCGGCACAGCGCCACGGTTTTGCGTAAAATTGTTATTGTGTGGTACATGTAATGAAATGGCCCGAATTTCATTTTTGACAGCGAAGACTGAGTGTAGTCATATTTCATAGATAAATATCTGCCCATAATAAAAGCATCCACACAACCAATGAGACGTCGCGTTGTGATTGCTATAAAATAATGTATTTTTCGGAGCACGAAGAATCGGGCGAGAGCACACAAAAATACATAATCTAGTTAAGGTTTTATAAGCTAAACACGCGGCAGAATTCTCCATTATACTTTTCCACTACCCCAAGAGAACGTACGTCGCAACCCCTTGCAGAATATTATCTTTTTCTTTCTTAAAGCAGATGCTGAATTTTTTAGGAGACAGAAAGCCTTCTTTGTTCATATATTGCATGGAGATGACATAGTACGGTAAGAGACGCGAATGCCGCATCAGCATAAATAAGAATCTCCAATCTAACGCAAGCTTGATGAAACCAGTCTTGCTAAAACCAGTCACATTGAAGCAGAATTCATCCGGCCGGTTAATAGACTTCCTATCGCTGAATTACCAAAAACAAACCCCTTGTTTGCGAACACCAGTCTAAGTTGAAAGCTGTGACGCAAGCTAAAACGACATGATACTCAACAATTTATACCTTACATCACCATGGTTCAAGGAAAGATTCCTTCATCTATCCTACCGAAGACATAATAAATAAACAAAAAGGAAAGCGTTGTAATTTCTGCGTCTGACACGATTCTCCACTTTCCAGCCCTTTTTAGCTCCTTTGCCAGGAACACGCACCGCAACCTCAGGACACAGTTAAAAGGATATGCAAGTAAAGTATATTTCGAACATAAAACTCCGCTACAAACAAACGCCATTTGAAAAACCCAAAAATAAATTGCTCTTCATCATGCTTGGCTTGGGTGTTGTACGGTAGAATGCGGTTAGTTGACGGCGTGTAACAGACGGCACACTTCCTTGCACTCTGCAACGGGTGGACCAAGTTTTTAATTGTAAAACAGTGCTTCCGTCCTCCTACATAATATACCCTTATTTGCCTTACTCTCTCTTTGTATATATATTTTAATTTCTTCGTGCATTTTATTTTCCCTCTCTTTGTTTTAACAATAATATTTTCCGGCGTCTAAGCAAAGAAGCCCAAATCCCGCGTTTATTGTTTAGATGGCAAGGATATTGGAAAACTCCCCAAAGTTCTTGAGCAGTTCTCGTTGGAGACTAGCCGAGCTCAAGAGTACAAGCACACTACTACGTTTGTCCTGCAACAGAGGTCGTGTAATATATTCCCGGACCACGAAGTTCGTTTTCAGCAGGGCACCACTCTTCTAGAGGGCTCACGTTGCTCGTCTTCTCAGGTGCAAGTCAACTTTTTCAGCTTACTCCGCCTTGGAAACTAACCTTGAAATATTAGCATCTAACGCAGAACTTGAAGCAGGTACACTTAGATAATCGGAGAATTTGGGACATGAAATTAACTATCGAATAACATCCTCTCAAACACACAAGAAATAAGCACCGAAAAACAAAACCCCAGTCCTGAACAATATATTGCAAGCATAGTGTCCTTCACCATCCATTATGGGAAATCAATATAAAACAATCTATGTCGGGAAACAAAGTCGATAAAAGAACCAAGCTAAAGACGGCCTCAAAAGGTTGCGTAATTCACCAATCATGCCGCACTTTCATAAGGCACTCTTATTTATGATGAACCGTTCCAGGTGTATGCTACTTCCGTAAAGAATTATGAACAAAATCACGTATTAATACCGCTAGAAGAGTTTGATAGAATATATAAAACCTAACTCTTGTGGACATCGCCACTGAAGGTGTTAAGGCGCTAAACTGTGTGTGACGAATTCTCTAGAAACGTTATTCCGCCCTATTTAAAACGTTCTCATAATTATCTCCACTTTTGATCAATTTTTATTTGCGTAGCATAGTGCTTAGGCCAGGGTACAGAACACCTCACAAGTAACAACGCAGTAGAGTTTAATGTTCTGCCTCCCTTACAGGAGGCCAAAGAGGGGCACCGTTTTCACACGAATGATGCGTCATCCTTCACCTGACGCTCCTGTTAGAAGAGTGATGGCGCCAATCCCAATATAACAATTATGCAACACTCGTTTCCAGTCCCTGCTTGGATATTTGTATCTCGACAAAAAATCGCCTAGGTATTAAATCAAATTTATGTGTTACCGTAGTGCGTTGAGAAACTGCCGTGTTTGACGCTTGAGTGCAAGTGGTTTTCTCGCTCCGCAGAGATATCTGCTCTTACATTTTGTACACCATCCTACTATACATTGTATTTGTATCCGTTTTATTTTTGAAAAATAAAATTAGTATTGCCGACAACGTCGACTGTTCTTCCCCTCATCGCTGATAGTTTTGCTTTCACTGCTTGTATATTCCACCCAAATACTCACCAATGTATAGATTTTAGCGAGCGCAGTCCAAGTGAGAGAGCGTACACTTCGCGTCACTATTAGCACAAAAGCGGTTTTAAATATTTTCGGCATTTTGCTTCGAAATGAAACTGGCGCATAACAACGTGTACCGTATAAGTTAGTGCCCCAAACAACTACTTTCAACCACGGTAGTTTATAAACTGTCCTTTGATCCTGAAAAAAAAAAAAACAAACGGATATCCCCTGTTCTCGCTAACAGTGTCATGTAATGTACGTATCCAATTCGTGAGCTAGATTCAACCGACATGACTGAGCAGTACAGGAGCGTCACGGGGAAAAAAATTAATTTTGCGACAGAGAAAATAATACAACTAGTTTACTGATATGTTTCATATTTTAGAGGGGACCACTGTTCTTGTTCTCCCCCTCCCCCCCCCCCCCCCCCAATTAGGTGTCAGTTTTCTTTTCACTCTACTAAGCCAACAGGCAGTTCGTAAAATTTTCACTCAGCAATATAGTGTCACAGGTAACTTTACGTTGCAGGACCAAAAGATTAGAGTAAAAGGGGAGTTGCGGATCGTAAAAATATATGTAATACAAACTGAAATATAAGATTAAATAAAATGTGTGCCGTTCCAATCTGTGAATGTGGTTGGTTAGCGAAGCTGTAGAGCACCACCACAAATGATACCCCAAAAGACACACAAAGGCACTTTAGCAAATGTTTATTTACAGTTCATATACATAATTCTCAAACTGAGCATGCAATCACACAAAACTGATCCGCAAATTACAATGCTTCAAAATAGTATAAATAATATTGTGGGACACCCAATAAACAGCTTTTTTGATATCTATTTCTAACACTGCGACCCTTCCGTCTATAGAATCACAACGCGCAACATGTATATTTTTGAGGATAGTCTCCCCTTATACCACGTGTTTTATTCAGATCGACTATAGTACTTATACCGCTCCGTAAACGTTCTGCTAACACTTTTATTAAAAATTTTGTAACCATCATTGGTCGGTGTTATAGGCCAATAGGATCCTACTCGGCGGAGCTGCACGTAATCTTCAAACTTGGGAATTAAAATCGTATGGGTAAATAGACAGGACGGAGGCGAAGCTTTCAGACGGTATACGCTTCACTAAACACACTACGCAATAGAGGTGCAGTTTGGTCTTCGAAAGATTAATAAAAATTCCGTTCCCAGACCATCCGGTCCACGCGATTTTCCGGTTTTAAATGGTCTATCGCTTTTTCAACTTCGCACAACAGTATTGGCCGTTGCAGGTTTTTTCTACGGTCATCGTCTAGCCTCGTAATTAATGACAGGTCAAGCCCTTTAAACTCCGTCGAATTCCGCGCACGATAACTAAAAAAGCACCTGACAATATCCGACGAACGCGCGTTCCATGGTTTTCCGACTCGAACGTTCGACGAACACGCTGCTTCGAGCCTTGTCGTGGCAGACAGCGATTTTTACCGTGTCTGTCGTGTGAACACCGCTTTCATTACAAATGCTTGGGCATTCGATCCGAGGAATACAATTTCCTCATGCAGTCTGGGTCCAGCAGCTGCAAATGCGTCTAGTGCGTGAAGCGACCTGACCCTTCTGCAGCCCTGCTTGCCTGTGCTAACGGCACCGGGGACACACCCACCGCAAAAATCTGCGTCTTGCCCAGAGCTTGCGAGTACTGCCGGCGGCTCCGTATCTCCGAACGTCGTCACGCTGATGCAGAAAAATGGCAGCTGAGATGGACGCTCTAACGTTTGAAGTGCGACAGCTACGTGCCGAAAATGTGGCTCTTCGCGTGGAAATACGCGATTTGCGCGAGTTTGTCATGGGGAAAACGAATTTTCCGCCACTCCGCGTCTCTGTTTAACAGGCACCGCCAGCGCAAAGCTTCGCCTGTGTCACCGCGACTAGCCCAGGCTTCTAGGGTGAGGACGCACAATCCCAATCTTCTACTGCTCGTCCTCTGCACAAGATCCTACCACACCTTAGCAAAACCGGTGAGCAATGCGATGAGGCCTCCGCTACGCTTGGCACTGTTAAGCAGCGCACGCTTCAAATAGCGTCAAACACGCCGGCAGCCAAAGGCCTTTTCGCCTATCTTTTAGCTCCTGGTACCCTGGCGTCCGACGTACAGGAAGTAGTGGAGGGGTTCATCGCAGACAGAACGGTGATATGTACGAGACTGAAAACAAGGCACCACTCGTACAGTTCCTTCCATGTTGTTGGGTTGGGTTTATATTTGGTGAACGTTTATCAGAAAATGAGGTGTCACTTGTAACGTTTAAGCTGAAATCAAAACTTTCTACAGGCCGCAACGGCATCCCAAACTTCATCATCAAGGGATGCGCTGAAATCCTGGTTCCAGCTCTAAGTCTTGTGTATAATTTGTCATTAGAGCGCGCTGCGTTTCCTTGTCGGTAGAGAATGTTTGTGGTTGTCCCAATATTCAAGTCTGGAGATCCGTGCGATATAAACACTTTTCCTCCAATGTATCGTTTGCGCGGAATTTCAAAATTTTTAAAACTTGTCATCTCTGAACGTCTACATTTTTTTTAAACGGAAACTATCACCATTGCAGCACGGCTTCATGAAAGGCAGATCTATTGAGTCAAATATGAGCGTTTTCATCGGCTTAGCGCGCCTTTAGTACACAATCTCGGTCAAGTAGACACCGTTTATTTCGATAAGTCAAAGGCTTTTGACAAGGTTTCACATACCATATTTTTGTCCAAATGAAATAAGTACGGCTTATGCACGACTTCCTGTTCATGGTTTGCAAGTTACTTAAGAAGTCGCGAGAATCGAGTTAGTTTTTTTCAGATTATATGTCTCAGCCGATCGTATCATTATCAGGTGTGCCCCAAGGCGGTTGTCGTTTTAATGTTCATTAATGACTTGCCGTCAAAGGTGCACAACTCCAAAGCTTTATTGTACGCCGATGGCTTGAAATTGTTCAGGATTGCTGGGAATGTGCAGGACCCCTGTCTGTCACAAAATGACATATGTTCTCTTGAGCAATGGCGAAAACAAATAGACTGCAACTAAATCTCAAGAAACCTTCGGTAATATCAACTGAGCAGGAGACATCAGTGCATCGTGTTCAACTATATTCTCTATAGCAGTCAGA